>JASEVX010000024.1:1374158-1435054 GCA_031761405.1 Serripes groenlandicus | reverse complement strand
AAATCAGCAATTGCTGTTTTCTTTCGGATATATTTCTTCTACCCTATATCATAAATATGATTCAAATTTGTCAGATGTCATGTTCTTTCCTTTGATCCAAGTTGACTTTCAAACTTATCATACAATGATACAAAGAATTGATCATACATTATATAACAGATCTTCTCGTGTAGGAGCTTTTCAACGACTTATTCTAAATAAAAGAAGTAAAATATCACACTTGAAGTAATAAATGGCAGAATGTACAATCGATATTTCTCAAATTACATAAAACGCTTTCATTGGACCTGTTGATAGTTAATCTCTATATGAAGTAAAGCGTCTATTCACTGAGGTGTTGTTTGGATTCCCTAGAAATGGCGACAAATGTGTCCGATGATGATGTCAATTTCAGCGTCTATTACGTTGTCTGTTACCGCTGGTAGTTTTGGGGTTTGATCTCCTAGAAATGTAACATATAAACACAGGCTGAATAATATGATTCGTGCGTATGAAAAAACATCAACAACCCGTATTTATTTGTGACAATTGTGCAGATCCAGACTAGACTGTGTGGACTACTCTATGTATATTTTTACATCTGATGTAAATTTTAAGTTTTGAAAATAATTGGCTGCAAATGCTTGTAATTTTAGAAATCTCTCAGTTTCCTACAACGTCTTCAAAAGGTAGACTGCGAACTACGAAGGTTTCGGAGGTCGTCACTATCAAGAAAACGCTTTAAGATTGAAAACGTATGTACCTTTAGAAATTCTGTTCGCTTCCTCAGAAAGTCAATTTACAGACGTCCTTTCTCCAAAAGAAGTATGATCTTTTATTATTCGACCCAGGGCTCACGCTGTCGTTTGCCATTTGAGCCAATGGCCTCAAAGAGGCTCAGAAAGAAAATACTACATGATAATGTATGTGAAAATAATAGTTTTGACCATCATAATGACACACAAGTTCATAAATGTGTCACAGGTGTCAGTATTCATTGCATCAATCCCCAATGAGAGTATATTCTGATTAATCATGTGTAAAACATCGATATGTACGGATATTGACTAACAAACGCCAATCCCCAAAACTTGTGTTTTGGTCAGACTGTTGTAATACCCTCTCCCACGAATACGAGGGGTGATCATAAAGTGCTCTCATTTTTTTTACTTTTTGTATAATTTTTGTAAAACTGCACTTTTATATAGATAGCAATATTTCCGATTCAATTTAAAAGTCAGATATTTGTCTCGAAAACGGACAAATATGTGACTTTTAAATTGAATCGGGAATATTGCTATCTATATAAAAGTGCAGTTTTACAAAAATTATGTCCGGAAATTGTTTCTATATTAACCCTTCTCCTCATATAAACGCTTTCTGACGCCTCTGCAGCAGACTGCTTTTTGAAAACATAGTGACAAAAGAAGAAATTGCGCAAAACGTGCAATTTCTCCTTTTGCCACAATGTTTTCCACTTTTAGTCATAGGTTATCCTTTCAATTATGGAGATTTTTTATGTTTTGACAAAATATGTTCAAAGTCGTCTGTTGCAGAATTGTCGTATGAGGGAAAGGGTTAACGTTACCGTCACCATTGCCTAATGTTTAGTATTTTAAATGTACATGGGGCACTCCATGTGAATACAGGTGATAGTGACCACATCTTTTGATTTCTTTTCTTTTAAATGTTCATGTCTTCAGATCATCAGTCTGTTTGAATTTGATATATGTGAGGGGGTCGTGTGGCTAATATCGACGCCCTCATGGACGTTAAGAGAAGACACTCATGTATTACTATAATAGTTGAAATAAGCCGTTCCACGAGAAAACCAACATTATGTATGAACCTAGATCACCCCTGCGCAGTCGGCGCAGGCTTATTCGGGCCGACACATTCCGTCCAAGTCCTCCCAGTCCAATAATGCCATAGTGCTCATAATCCCCTCGATGGATTTACCAGGGTATTCAGGGAGCCGGACAAAAGATCCCATGGACAAAAGATCCCATGCTATTTTTGGTAGGGTGGACAAAAGCTCCCACATCATTTTTACAGGGTGGACAAAATATCCAATGTTATTTTAACTGGGTGGACAAAAGCTCCCACATCATTTTGGCAGGGTGGACAAAAGATCCCACTTATATTATATTAATATCAGTCAGTACTAAAGAGATTGAAATAAATAAACTATATGAATGTATAATTCCTAGCCATTGAGCATATTATGGATGTGAATTTCAAGGTAAACAGCCAATTAATGTAGAAAGATGAAAGTTATCCCCTGCTATTTTAAATTAAAGGCAATCAAAGTCTAAATTGTGTTGTAAATTCAACTCTTTACATATTATGGATGTGAATTTCAAGGTAAACAGCCAATTAATGTAGAAAGATGAAAGTTATCACCTGCTATTTTAAATTAAAGGGCAATCAAAGTTTAAATTGTGTTATATGCTTAAATGTATTGTATATACCATTATTTTGTATGTTTCACTGTTGTATGCTTTACTAACCACATGGGTCTATGACCTTCTGGTGATATTTTGAATAAAACTATATGAAATCAATTAATAAGAAGTAAATGTACTCAACACCTTTACTGTCTGTCACCTTATGACAAAAACCAGGATGGCTCATCAATATGGGATATTTTGTCCACCCTGTTAAAATAACATGGGATCTTTTGTCCACCCTGTTAAAATGATATGGGACCTTTTGTCCAACCGTCAAAAATAGCATGGGATGTTTTGTCCTGTATTCGGGTATTCATAATCCTCTCAGCATAACTGGTAGGGTACAGCGATTGAAGGATGTATGCCTTCAATATGTAAGAGGACTTACGTCTCTTGTGGAGCTTTTGTCAGTGATTGGAAGCTTTATTAGCATTAGATAAAACCATTACTGATTGGATTGTGTCAAAAGAAAATGTGTGCTTACTATTTATTTATATATTCTTTAACCCTTTCCCTCATACGACAATTATGCAGCAAACGACTTTGAACATAAAATGTCAAAACATAGAAAATCTCTATAATTGAATGGATAACCTATGACTAAAAGTGGAAAACATTGTGGCAAAAGGAGAAATTGCACGTTTTGTGCAATTTCTTCTTTTGTCACTATGTTTTCAAAAAGCCGTCGTCTGCTGCAGAGGCGTCAGAAAGCGTCTATATGAGGGAAAGGGTTAAATGTCCCACTTGCATATATGTACAACTTTAAATAACTATTGAATACAGTGTGCAACAATGAGAAATTGCTTATAATAAGCATTTACTCTTTTTGCAACAATGATTTCAACTTAATCACTAACTACAGTTTTAATAACACGGATTTTCATACTTTATAGGTTCAAACTATTTTAAAAGAAATAATTTTAATGATTACTTCACTTTTTGGGGGAAAAAAATACAATAAATAATTGAAAAAGTTAAAATGATTGAAGTTACTTATTGTTTTACTTATCTTTGGTTTAACTTTATGTTAGCATTTGACACCTAAAATTTAGGAAAAATTATACCCCTACTCAACACATTGGATGTTGTCGTCTAATACCAAAGTCCAAAGTGATGACAAATGTCATACAGTAACTGAGTACGGTTTTCCAATCAAGGGAAGTATGAATACCCTGCTAATTTTATCGAGGGGATTATGAGTACCCATCGAGGGGATTATGAGTACTATGCCGTTTTTGGACAGAGGGGATTATGACTGTGGGGATTTTGAGTGTCTCCTTATATACCACGTAGTACAGGGATTGAGATGCAGAATAAAAAAAAAACGTGGGGTCAATCTTGCATTATGTCGACGCCATCTTAACATAAGTAGCGAATCACGTTGACCGAGATTAGATTGCATGAATAAATGACTGATATTAATTTACACTATCTGTAGATGAAATCAGTTTAAGTAATTAATTACGACATTCGTCCATGTTGTTTAACCATTTCCATTAACCATTTCCCTCATATAGACGCTTTCTGACGCCTCTGCAGCAGACTGATTTTTGAAAACATAGTGACAAAAGAAGAAATTGCACAAAACGTGCAATTTCTCCTTTTGCCACAATGTTTTCCACTTTTAGTCATAGGTTATCCATGCAATTATGGAGATTTTCTATGTTTTGACAAAATACGTTCAAAGTCGTCTGCTGCAGAATTGTCGTATGAGGGAAAGGGTTAAAGACGCGTACTGCAGGTTATGTGAGATTACCTGGATCCAATTTTTCATTCATCGGAAAAAGGACATTATGCTGATGGATACGTAGAGGTTTTAGAAGTTATGGCGATTATGATCCGATTGTCTACGCTTGCAGTCTCTTTATAGACATAACCATGCGCATTGGTATGTGTAGGACTACATCGCTGCTCCGGGCCCGTTATCAACTTATCACCAAACGTTGTAAATAGCGCTCTTTAGAATATTCTTCAAATTAAGAATAAGTTCAGAGCGCTTGATAAATGTGGGCCTTGATGTGTCACATGTTGCCAATTACAAATAAGTGTTACAAACTGTCTCACACAAGAAGAAGAAGAAATAAAGGGTTACGTGAGTTACAAAATGGTCACTAATGTATCATTGTGTTTGACAGCAGTGTTATCTCAAGAACTGTCTGGTATATTATGACATGTTGATATACTTATGATTGTCGGTAAGTTTGATTGGCGATTCACGACACTTTTAACAGTGTTGCAGTACGACCACGGAGTTAACTGGTTAAATGAGCCGTTCCACGAGAAAACCAACATTATGGACTCTGCGTAATGTATCGACCCAGATCATCCTGCGCAGGCTTATCCGCGCCGACACATTCCATCTCAGGGGGATGGAGGTGTAGAGTAGTAATTCCTGAAACATATAATCCACAGGTGACGAAAAGAGTCTGTTCGTGTTAGCCTGCGCGGCACGCTTAGGCTGATCCAGATCGATGCTTTACGCAGAGTCCACAATGTTGGTTTTCTCGTGTAACGGTTCAAATAACCAATACAATCACTAAGTTAAGCCGGACACGGAAATGTTGGTCGTTATGTTATCATCGTGCGTTGTTGGATATGCACTGACCCGACTGAGTGTCTGACCCTGGTCTTCTCTAGTCGTTGCGATCTCTCTCAACACTGCACCATGGATCCTCTATTTGTTAATTTTCTCAGTTTGGTATACTAGTTACAAGTCTTGACGGTTTCATACTTGTTCGGATGTTAGCGTACTGACACTAATTACTTCGATCAGTCTGCGTATGTAGTCCATACAGTCCAATCAAATCATTCGTTGTTCGCTGATTTGCCAGGCCCTGAACTCTTAAAAGCGGGAAATTGCTCATTGTGGGTAATTTTGCCTTTTGTCACAATGCTTCTAAAAGTCGTCTTCTACAATGGCGATTAATTGTCATCTGTATTAGGTCATTGATTAAATGACATTATGACATTATGAAATCAAGTCAAATACTATTCCCTTTGTCTTTCAACCATATAAATGTAATATGCTAATGTCTGAATTCAGTCGGTGTCAAGTGTGGACACAAATCTACCTGCACGTCTGTTAGTATCTGATCATAATCTACTGATTAACAGACGAAGCTCACCGATTAACAGACGAAGCTCACATGTACATTGTTTACTTATCTCATTGTGTCACATAAAGCCCTCACTGGGAGTGTCAAAATCCCATTACATAAATATCATATGACACTACTAGTTTGGTTTCCAGTCTTACGCTCAATTCTTTCTTACAATGCAGAAACCAAACTATGAAAATAACGTCACGTCAGCGGTTTGACGTTATATTTAAACGTCAGTCATATTGATGCCAAAACCGGCAAATTACATGTTCATTTTTCGAAATACGCCTCATAAATCACTTAATGTGATAAATAGAATATCTCATTCGTGTTTATTTATTATCACTCGTTAACTAGGCTGAATATGACGCTCGCCCAAGGCTCGTGGCATATCATCTTAGTAAACTCATTTATTAAAAGTGATAATATATAAACACTCATGAAATATCCTCTGTATGTGATTTGATATAGTTAACTATTCTACATATTTTCCGACGATTGTCAAAACTCGTTGGGACTAGCGACCTGCCAAAGTATAGATATGAAGCTAGAGAGTTGCTTGTTAAAGAATGTTGTGTTGAGTACTGGTGCGGGAGAGGTAGGAAACACATGATTATTGATTGATTGGAATTTAAGGCCGTTTTCAAAACATTTCAATTCATATCGCGGCGGCCAGTTCTCCTTCTCACGTGTTTCCTGGTTTTCTCACACCAGTACTCTATATAACAATCTTTCCAAGCAACTGGCTGCTTTCCTACCTATAATGTTAACCCATTGGTAACGAACGACGCTTGTCACAGTGACTTTTGTTAAACGTCAGAAATAATGTTGACCGAGCTGGGATTCGAACTCACACTCCCTGGATTGACAGCGCGCGTCGCTACCGGCGAAACACACGGTTGAATGAACTGATTGACGTGATATAACTGGAATACTACAGTAAAACGGCGTTGTATTATAATCGACATAGAAACCATTCAATATATAATAGAGCGATTCCATTCAGGGCTGACATTTAACACGTTACCACATAAAGACGCTTGCTGACGCCTCTGCTGCAGACGACTTTTGAAAACACTGTGACACAAGGAGAAATTGCTCAAAACAAGCGATTTCTCCTTTTGCCACAATGATTTCATCTCTAGTTAATAGCTGAACCCTTAGTTATTGAGATTTTTCAGATTGTTGTCAATCTTTTCAAAGTGGTCTGCTGCAGAATTGTTATATTTGGGAAAGTGTTAACACGTTACCACATACGTGAGTGTTTTGACGCTCCTGCGGCAGACGACTGTTGAAAACAGTGTAGCAAGAGGATTCATTGTTCATCATGAGTATGTTATCCATTTGCCACAGTGTTTGTTTTCAAATGTATTCGATAATTATGCTTTCATTGAAAGGGATTTTTCATTGTTTTTTTCTTGACATTTTCAAGGTCGTCCCCTGCAGATTTGTTGAATGTGGACATTATATTTTTACTTAACTCTTTCCCACATACAACAATTCTACATCAGATGACTTTGAAAACATGAAGACAAAAATGGACATTCTGCATAAATAAATGTAGAACTATTGAATAGAGTTGGAAACATTATGGCAAAAGGGAAAATTGCTCATTATGAGCAATTTCACCGTTTGTAACAATGTTTCCAAAAATAATCTGCTGCAGAGACGTCGTCAGAAACCGTCGGTATGTGAGAAAACGTTTCCAGTCTTACATAAACGTCATAAAACGGGAATGTTGACTGGTTGTTATGATATACAATCAGCAACACTGACATTTTAATTCGTCGTTGATATGTCATAATATGTAAACGGTCTCGCCACTTCATGAAATATGCATAAGTCAGTGTTGGTATTATGTATAAATGTTTTGTTTTAATTGGAGTATGTGAGTCACGCGATTCGAACAGAGGTTCTTCATTAACCCTGATATAGACGAATTTAAATGCCTTTGCTGTAGACTATTTTTTGCAAACATTTCTGGAAAAGGGAAATTGTTCGTTATGAGTATATATTGTTTATCCTTGAGCAGAGCTGCGACATATTAATTCCGAACTACATGTATAAGTGAACACAAATTGTCGTAAGGCTGGTTTATCCTAGAGCAGAGCTGCGACCTATTATTTCCGAACTACATGTACACGTAAACGCAAATTGCCGAAGGCTGGTTTTTCCTAGAGCCGAGCTGCGACATATTATTTCCGAACTACATGTACATGTACACGTGAATACAGGAAATATAGTTTAGATGAATGGATAGTAAAACGGAATGAGTCTGAAAGATCCCAATCAGACTGACCGATGCCTCTAACTGATCATAGTCTGTCCTGGCATCAATGTCCAGAAGAATGAACTTTTCCCAATCAGCTTGATAAGTAAGGTTACCCTAACAGTCCTTTGTTGGAGTCTTTAACCTTTTCCCACATACAGCAAATCCGCAGCAGACGAATCTCAAAACATATATACATTGCATTGTGGCAATGTTATGTAATGTTAAAATAATTTGATAAAGCTTGTCACATGCATGTTGGACAGTGAAATGCTGATATGAGCCGTCCCGCGAGAAAACCAACATTATGGCCTCTGCGTAATGTATCGACCCAGATCAGCATGCGCAGTCCGCGCAGACTGATCCGTGCCGACACATTCCGTCTCAGGGGGATAGAGGTGTAGAGTAATAATTCCTGAAACATAAACTCCACAAGAGGCGAAAAGAGTCTGTCCGTGTTAGCCTGCGCGACATGCTTAGGGTGATCCGGGTCGATACTTTACGGATATAGTTATAGAGTAATGTCTCCCGAAACAGAAAATCCACAAGAGGCTAAAATCGTCTATCCGGGTAAGTCTGCGCGACATGCTTAGGGTGATCCGGGTCGACACTTTACGCAGAGTCCACAATGTTGGTTTTCTCGCGGGACTGCTCATATGTGATTAACATTTAAATAAAGAAGGAAGTGATATATAGACCTCACACTCCTCATATCATCATGTAACAAGACCTCCTTTGACTTGGCATAGTTCTAAATATTTGAGCGGCCCGTGAACAAAATAGGGCTTTCTAAAATACTCGAACATGAGCAATCAATCGTGCCATTCAAACGTAGATTCTGTTAAAAGTACCGACAGTGTAGCCTTAACGTGCATGAATATTCATGAAATAGCGAAACGAAGTTGCTAAAATACCACATTACCACTAAACGATCCATTTAATATGTCATTTCTTAATTGCGAATTATTGTCAATTGTCAAATACTTTTTCAATGCGTATTGGGAATGCAATAAAATGTTATTCGTATTCCATTCAATTGGCTAACAGTCTATGTGGATTCGAAAGACGGAATGTTGTATGGCATATATACTTTCGGCAATGACATTGAGAGTCGACGTTTACCCTTTACCATGGCACACACAACACATCTGAGCCGTCCCGCGAGAAAACCAACATTGTGGACTCGAAATCGTAAAGTATCGACCAGGATCAACTTAAGCATGCCATGCAGGCTTACCCGGATAGATACTTTTCGCAAAAACATTGAAAATATTAAGTCAAAAATTTGGAAAATCTCAATAAATGAAAGAGCAATTATTGAATAAAGATGAAAGACATTGTCGTAAAAGAAGAACTTGCTCACCATGAGCATTTTCTCCTTTTGCCTCAATGTTTTCAAATATCACTATGCTTCTGTGTGTGGGAAACGAACAGACTCCTGTCGATTCTAGGATTTCAATATTCGTCAAATATTTGGTCATTAAGAAATGTTAGGTCTGGATGATAAGAGGAATGTGCAAGGAAGTAGTAAGAGCCTATTTGTTATATCTTAAAGAGTACAGAATAGTCTATTATAATGAATAGATGAGCGGTGCTCAAGGAAAACAAACCTAAGTGTATGTATTGCACGCTTCGAAAAATACTTGCCTGGTAAAAAATCTAAATGGTTTCTATTTTACAGAAGTGGATTAAAACCGACTAATTGGCGATCAATGCAGAGCCAGATCAGACTGCGCGGGTGTATTGGATGATCTGGAAAGACACTGGTCGCAACTGCCCAGCGGTTGTTGTTTTTTCAAAGCGCTTTACATATATTCAGATTTCTTTTAATACGAATATAACGGGTCTTTCTCTCACAATAACTCCCAGGGTTTTCCGCTCACAACATCTCCCAGGGTCTTTCTCTCACAACATCTCCAAAGGTATTCCTCTCACAACGTCTTCGAATGTCTTCCTCTCACAACGTCTCCCAAGGTATTTCTCTCACAACAGCTCCCTGGGTCTTCCTCTCACAACATCTCACAGGGTCTTCCTCTCACACCATCTCCAACGGTCTTTCCTCACAACATCTCACAGGGTCTTCCTTTCACAACATCTCACAGGGTCTTCCTCTCACAACATCTTCAAGGGTCTTCCCTCACAACATCTCAAAGGGTCTTCCTTTGACACCATCTCACAGGGTCTTCCTCTCATAACATCTCACAAGGTCTTCCTCTCACAACATCTCACAAGGTCTTCCTCTCACACCATCTCCAACGGTCTTCCCTCACAACATCTCCCAATGTCTTCCTCTCACAACATCTCACAGGGTCTTCCTCTCACAACATCTCACAGGGTCTTCCTCTCACAACATATCACAGGGTCTTCCTCTCACAACATCTTAAAGGGTCTTACTCTCACAACATCTCACAGGGTCTTCCTCTCACAACATCTCACAGGGTCTTCCTCTCACAACATCTTAAAGGGTCTTCCTCTCACAACATCTCCAACGGTCTTCCCTCACAACATCTCACAGGGTCTTCCTCTCACAACATCTCACAGGGTCTTCCTCTCACAACATCTCACAGGGTCTTCCTCTCACAACATCTCACAAGGTCTTCCTCTCACAACATCTCCAACGGTCTTCCCTCACAACATCTCACAGGGTCTTCCTCTCACAACATCTCACAGGGTCTTCCTCTCACAACATCTCACAGGGTCTTCCTCTCACAACATCTCACATGGTCTTCCTCTCACAACATCTCCAACGGTCTTCTCTCACAACATCTCACAGGGTCTTCCTTCCACAACATATCTCAGGGTCTTTCTCTCACAACATCTCACAAGGTGTTCCTCTCACAACATCTCTCATGGTCTTCCTTTCACAACGTCTCTCATGGTATTTCGCTAACAACATCTCTCATGGTATTTCGCTAACAACATCTCCCAATGTCTTCCTCTCACAACATCTCCCAATGTCTTCCTCTCACAGCATCTCCCAAGGTCTTCCTCTCACAACATCTCCCAAGGTCTTTCTTTCACATCATCTCACAGGGTATTTCTCTCACAACATCTTACATGGTCTTCCTTTCACATCATCTCACAGGGTCTTTCTCTCACAACATCTTACATGGTCTCTCTCTCAAAACAAAACATGTCCCAAGATCTTCCTCTCACCACATCTCCCAATGTCTTTCTCTTACAACATCTCATAGGCTCTTCCTCTCACCTTATCTCCCAATTTCTTTCTCTCACACCATCTCCCACGGTCTTCCTCTCACAATATCTCCCAATGTCTTCCTCTCACAATCTCATTAAAATCAGACCAGAAAACTTCTATATACGCAATGGTCAATCTGAGACGACCCGTACAGGGCAGTACAGGGCAGTCATCAGATCTATATACGAGTGTGCGAGTTAATATCTGGTTTTAATGAGATTGGCCCATTGGTGTAAGACGAATTACGTTTATCGCATTGACTTTTATCAAACGTCGTAAAGAATGTTAGCCGAGCTGGGATTCGAACTCACAAAAGCCCGCGTCGCTACCGACTGATCTTCCCGTGGCTCGGCGAAATAATAATTAATATATATGGAGGTGAATCAAACTAGAAGATGACATAAGGTTACATCAAGTTCTATCAAAGTTTTAGATGACATAAGCTTACATTCTATCAAAGTTCTAGACTAAGTAACTATACTGGTGTTTTTTTCGTTTTCATGCAAACAAAAAATATATTTTCAAGGATTGGTTTTATATCCAATTAGTAGACGTCTATGTGATTATTAAACGATGTAATAATTTGCCTCACAGTCATTGCAAATTAATGATTAAAGATTTAACTAATTAAATCTTCTTCAAACGAGAAACACAACACGTCAAAGAAGATAAAGATTTCTACTGTAACAACCGCCCTGAAATAATATGTACAGATATAAAATCCTTACCTTAAATTCATTTCATCACGTATGTTAACCTCCAAATTATTTCACGAAAAAAACTAAAAAATAATTTATTATACACTCATTCCTTTGCAGCCAGGGAAATGATTCTGTATCTCACTTAAAACGTTATATTGTATGTATGTATGTATGAAATCACGTTCAGAACGTTACTCAACGTGAAGTCGACGTTATCCCAATATCCTGTATAACTCTTTCCCACATACAACACATCTGAAGAAGACGATTTGAAAGAAAAGTCTTGGCAAGAATATAGAACCTTTATAAATGAAAGAATGATTATTCAATAGAGTTGAAAACATTGAGGCAAAAGAAAAATGTTTCGTTATGAGACATTTCTTCTTTTGTCACAATGTATTCAATAGTTGTCTGATGTAGATGTATCAAAATGTGTGTGCATGAAGAAAAGGGATAACGTTATTTTAGGACCTGTCCGTACAGAGACGTATTGTTACTTTACGCCTTACCGCTCTGGCCCGAGGCAATACACTGTCTATTGTCTTAATATACTCATACTAATTAAGCTCTCTCGTTACTGTGGACACAATCTGGTTTGTTTGTATGATAATTTACGCTGATTTAAAAAAAAAAAAAAAGCTATATCACGGGGTTTCCTGGATAGGTTACCGGTACTACTGGTCCAAAACTACCATTTTTAAAGTCTTTGGTATGATCCGATCGGTATCGATTCCGCGTCCTGACGCACCCGATATATTTGGAACGCAGGGTTAAAATATTACTGGAAAAAGTAGCATTATCGTCTACATATGGGCCATTCCGTGAGAAAACCAACACTATTGACTCTGCGTAATGTATCAACCCAGATCAGCCAGATCTAATCTGGGCTGACACATTCCGTTTCAGGGAGATAGAGGTATAGAGTATTGATTCCTGAAACAGAACATCCAGTGGAGGCGAAATGCGCGGCATGCTTAGGCTAATCAGGGTCGATACTTTACGCAGAGTCCTCAATGTTGGTTTTCTCGTAATTCACCTCATATGTCGGATTGGGGACACACACATGGGTGTGAAACGCGTCAGCCGAACCTGGGTCTCATTCACTTCACGTTTGTGGCGTCACATAAGTGGTGTCCCAGATTGCAAACAATATGTTTATCTTAATTCTAACTGTTCTCACATACGACAAATCTGCAGTAGACGACTTGAAAATGTCTACTCAAAAATATGGAAAATCTCTATAAATGTAGGTATATAAAAGTTGAAAACGTTGTGGCAAAAAGAGAAATTGCTCGTTTTGAGCAGATTCTACTTTTGTCACGATGTTTTCAAAAGTAATCAGCTGCTGATACGTCAAAATGCGGCTATAGGTAGGAAAGGGTTAAACAGCATTTACGTATGACTTTTACACGACAATAAATCCCATCTGCCAATAACACAGACAAAGATCAGCCTGCACATTTTGCGGTCTAATATTGGTCTTCATTGTTCGCTACTCATTACTCATGTACCAATATGTCGCCAAACATACACTATTGATTAACTAATTTATTTCCATGAATCCAAGAACATATGAGAGAAAACAAACATTGTGGACTCTGGATCAGCCTAAGCATGTCGCGCAGGCCAACCCTGATAGACACGTTTCGCCTCCTGGGGATCATTCTGTTTCAGGAAGCATCACGGAATTTGACGAACCTGATTAGCCGGCGCGGACAGCACAGGCTGATATAGTCGATACATTACACAGAATCCATAATGTGATTTTCTGGTGGAACGGCTCATATCACAATTCACTGATACGATGCTAGTTGTATGATTCAGTAGGACACAGATTGATGGTAACACAACTCTCTATAATGACCAGGTTAATGGTAACACAACTCTCTATAATGACCGGGTTAATGGTAACACAACTCTCTATAATGACCGGGTTGATGGTAACACAACTCTCTATAATGACCAGGTTAATGGTAACACAACTCTCTATAATGACCGGGTTAATGGTAACACAACTCTCTATAATGACCGGGTTAAGTAACACAACTCTCTAAAATGACCAGGTTAATGGTAACACAACTCTCTATAATGACCGGGTTAATGGTAACACAACTCTCTATAATGACCGGGTTGATGGTAACACAACTCTCTATAATGACCAGGTTAATGGTAACACAACTCTCTATAATGACCGGGTTAATGGTAACACAACTCTCTATAATGACCGGGTTAAGTAACACAACTCTCTAAAATGACCAGGTTAATGGTACCACAACTCTCTATAATGACCGGGTTAATGGTAACACAACTCTCTATAATGACCGGGTTAATGGTAACACAACTCTCTATTAGGACCTGGTTAATGGTAACACAACTCTCTATAATGACCGGGTTAATGGTAACACAACTCTCTATAATGACCGGGTTAATGGTAACACAACTCTCTATAATGACCAGGTTAATGGTAACACAACTCTCTATAATGACCGGGTTAATGGTAACACAACTCTCTATTAGGACCTGGTTAATGGTAACACAACTCTCTATAATGACCGGGTTAATGGTAACACAACTCTATATAATGACCGGGTTAATGGTAATACAACTCTCTATAATGACCGGGTTAATGGTAACACAACTCTCTATAATGACCGGGTTAATGGTAACACAACTATCTATAAGGACCTGGTTAATGGTAACACAACTCTCTATAATGACCGGGTTAATGGTAACGCAAATCTCTATAATGACCAGGTTAATGGTAACACAACTTTCTATAATGACCAGGTTAATGGTAATACAACTCTCTATAATGACCGGGTTAATGGTAACACAACTCTCTATAATAACCAGGTTAATGGTTAAACAACTCTCTATCATAACCAGGTTAATGGTAACACAACTCTCTATAATGACCGGGTTAATGGTAACAAAACTCTCTATAAGGACTGGGTTAATGGTAACACAACACTCTTTAAGGACCTGGTTAATGGTAACACAACTCTCTATAATGACCGGGTTGATGGTAACACAACTCTCTATAATGACCAGGTTAATGGTAACACAACTCTCCACAATGACCGGGTTAATGGTAACACAACTCTCTCTAATGACCGGATTAATGGTAACACAACTCTCTATAATGACCGGGTTAAGTAACACAACTCTCTATAATGACCAGGTTAATGGTAACACAACTCTCTATAATGACCGGGTTAATGGTAACACAACTCTCTATAATGACCGGGTTAATGGTAACACAACTCTCTATTAGGACCTGGTTAATGGTAACACAACTCTCTATAATGACCGGGTTAATGGTAACACAACTCTCTATAATGACCGGGTTAATGGTAACACAACTCTCTATAATGACCAGGTTAATGGTAACACAACTCTCTATAATGACCGGGTTAATGGTAACACAACTCTCTATTAGGACCTGGTTAATGGTAACACAACTCTCTATAATGACCGGGTTAATGGTAACAAAACTCTATATAATGACCGGGTTAATGGTAACACAACTCTCTATAATGACCGGGTTAATGATAACACAACTATCTATAAGGACCTGGTTAATGGTAACACAACTCTCTATAATGACCGGGTTAATGGTAACGCAACTCTCTATAATGACCAGGTTAATGGTAACACAACTCTCTATAATGACCGGGTTAATGGTAACACAACTCTCTATAATAACCAGGTTAATGGTAACACAACTCTCTATAATGACCGGGTTAATGGTTACACAACTCTCTATAATGACCGGGTCAATGGTAAAACAACTCTCTATAATGACTGGGTTAATGGTAACACAATTCGCTATAAGGACCTGGTTAATGGTAACACAACTCTCTATGATGACCGGGTTATTGGTAACACAACACTCTATAATGACCGGGTTAATGGTAACACAACTCTCTATAATGACCAGGTTAATGGTAACACAACTCTCTATAATGACCAGGTTAATGGTAACACAACTCTCTTTAATGAACGGGTTAATGGTAACACAACTCTCTATAATGACCAGGTTAATGGTAACACAACTCTCTATAATGACCGGGTTAATTTTTACACAACTCTCTATAATGACCGGGTTAATGGTAACACAACACTCTATAATGACCAGGTTAATGGTAACACAACTCTCTATAATGACCGGGTTAATGGTAACACAACTCTCTATAATGACCAGGTTAATGGTAACACAACTCTCTATAATGAACTGGTTAATGGTAACACAACTCTCTATGATGACCGGGTTAATGGTAACACAACTCTCTATAAGGACATGGTTAATGGTAACAAAACTCTCTATAATGACCGGGTTAATGGTAACACAACTCTCTATAATGACCGGGTTAATGGTAACACAACACTCTATAATGACCGGGTTAATTGTAACAAAACTCTCTATAATGACCTGGTTAATGGTAACACAACTCTCTATAAGGACCTGGTTAATGGTAACACAACTCTCTATAATGACCGGGTTAATGGTAACACAACTCTCTATCATGACCGGGTTAATTGTAACAAAACTCTCTATAATGACCAGGTTAATGGTAACACAACTCTCTATAATGAAGGTTAAAAAACCTGGTAACACAACTCTCTTTAAGGACTGGGTTAATGGTAACAAAACTCTCTATAATGACCGGGTTAATGGTAATACAACTCTCTATAATGACCGGGTTAATGGTAACACAACTCTCTATAAGGACCGGGTTAATGGTAACACAACTCTCTATAAGGACCTGGTTAATGGTTACACAACTCTCTATAATGACCGGGTTAATGGTAACACAACACTCTATAATGTCCGGATTAATGGTAATACAACTCTCTATAATGACCGGGTTAATGGTAACACAACTCTCTATAATGACCGGGTTAATGGTAACACAACTCTCTATAAGGACCTGGTTAATGGTAACACAACTCTATATAATGACCAAGTTAATGGTAACACAACTCTCTATAAAGACCGGGTTAATGGTAACACAACCCTCTATAATGACCGGATTAATGGTAATACAACTCTCTATAATGACCGGGTTAATGGTAAGACAACTCTCTATAATGACCGGGTTAATGGTAAGACAACTCTCTATAATGACCAGGTTAATGGTAACACAACTCTCTATAAGGACCTGGTTAATGCTAATAAAACTCTCTATAAGGACCGGGTTAATGGTAACAAAACTCTCTATAAGGACCAGGTTAATGGTAACAAAACTCTCTATAAGGACTGAATTAATGGTAACAAAACTCTCTATAAGGACCGGGTTAATGGTGACAAAACTCTCTATAAGGACCGGGTTAATGGTAACAAAACTCTCTATAAGGACCGGGTTAATGGTAACAAAACTCTCTATATGGACTGGGTTTATGTTAACACAACTCTCTATATGGACCTGGTAAATGGTAATAAAACTCTCTATAAGGACCGGGTTAATGGTAACAAAACTCTCTATAAGGACCGGGTTAATAGTTAGATAACTCTCTATAAGGACCGGGTAAATGGTAATAGAACTCTCTCTAAGGACCGGTAAATGGTAATAGAACTCTCTATAAGGACCGGGTAAATGGTAATAGAACTCTCTATAAGGACGGGTAAATAGTAATAGAACTCTCTATAAGGACCGGGTAAATGGTAATAGAACTCTCTATAAGAACTTGGTAAATGGTAATAAAACTCTAGATTATAATAAAACTCTCTATAAGGACTGGGTAAATGGTAACAAAACTCTATAAGGACCGCGTTAATGGTAACACAACTCTCTATAAGGAATATATATACCAAGCATTACACAGTTAACGACTTTGGGAGAGGTTATGACTATGATTTGTCAAAATAAATATTCATTGAACCAAAAACGAGTTGAATGAACTACTTTCCCAGCAAACACATGACGTTGGATCAACGTGGGATATACGTTGGATTTAGGTCGCGACGTCGGCGACTTTTAAAATACATAGAGAATAACTAACTGCATGTTTTTGATATAGAATTTATGTCACAAGGGAAAAAAGGGGTAATTTGGTTAAAATCACGAAACCGTAGGTTGAGTGATTTTACACCAAATTACCCCTTTGTTCCCGAGTGACATAAATTCGATATCAAAAACATGCAGTTAGTTATTCTATTTATTATATATCTGGAATAAATCTCCCCTTTATTTTAAAGAAACATATAAAAAAAAAATGACTTGGCCTTAGGCGTATGAATGTTACGTAACCAAATACTGCTGCTTCTATTTGGCGCCAAATGACTAGCGTTATGACGTCAAAACCGCTGACGTGACGTCATTTTCCCAGTATTCGGTCTCAGTTTTTTTTAAATTCCTAGTATTAAACCCACTTTAAATTCCAAAGATGTTCCAAATCTAAAAAAAGTAGTTCCGGCAAAAATGATATCATCACTAGTGATGATATAAAAAAACTAAAAGTGTTATCGTCACAGTGTTAGTTATCATTTTTTTAAAAATTGATATTGATTTTATGTCACTTAAATTTCAATGCAAAATTTGGATAGGTATGTAATAAAACGTTGTATCAACGTCAAAATCACGATGTCAGTTCCACGTGGTGTCGCATTTTTTTTTACTTTTTCCTTTCTTTTAAAATATTTTGTTTGAATTACATCTTGTTGAACAAAGAATTGCAGAAATATTCATAAAGATAGCTTCTTATCATGTTATTTCGATAATTCCGGAAAAAAAATCATGTTTACTTTCCTAAAAATAGGTCGACGCGCGCCGCTTTTGAACCAATTTTGACCGCCATTTTGTTAATCGTGTGGGAGAGAGAAAGATTCAGTTACAGCTCTACTGTTCATATTTCAAATAATACAACTAGGTAAGTTGATGCAATGTATGTTTAAATGTATATAGCACTCATGTTCTGTTGTTTTACACGGCTGTTTCAATGAAAACTTAGCGTAAAGTTCCTTGCACAATTCAACCTGATTCGGCATCGGGCCGATACGTACCATTTTGTGTGAGAAAACAATTTCTCTCTTAAATAAGCCATAAAATCTCTATCTAGAGATAAATATTAGTCCTGTTTGTTATATAATGAATGTAGTAAATACTGTATTAATTACAGTCTTGGATACTGTCCAGATATAGGAAATAATTCCTTATTACATGATGCCTGTGTGGTATGCATGTTTATACGTTAGATTTTGGTCGTTATCACGACGTTGATACAACGTCGTGATTTCGACGTTGTTCCAACGTCGGAGTCTGACGTCTAACAAACTTTCATTTTCAACCAATATACAACGTCCATCCATTGACATCCTCTATTTGGTTGAACAAAGAAGGAAATAGATGAAAAGTGAGCTTTCGTACTGACAGGTTTTAAAAGAGTTTGTGAAGTTTGATACTGATATTTTTCGCATCCTTTTGTTCAAGACTTCACTGGAGAAATCTCTTTATATACAAATATAAGTATTGAATAGACACGAAAACATCGCTAAGAGCAGTTTCTAATTTTGGCGTAATGTTTTTAAAAGTCATGATCGCTTGCAATTATGTCATAAATGCGTCTACATGTGGTAAAGGGTTAACAATAAACGTATAACCAAACCAAGTTGTTACTAATGTTTGATTATGCGATCAAAAAGGGTTTTAAAATCAAGAATTTGTGAAATATTATTGTAATTAAGAACATGTACAACATTGAAATGGCATATATAGGGTAATATCTATTTTTAGAGGAGCTAGCTAATATCATTTTGAAAAAAAATATAAAACTCATGTCTTCAGCGATTTAACCCTTTTCTCATTGTTTTAAAAGTAGATTGCTGCAAAGTTGTCCAATGTCGACTTTAATAGGGGAAAGGTAAAATGGCAAATCCTAAATTGTCTGTTTTGTGGTTTTATTAATATATTTTTTTTACAAAAAGCATGTAACCGGTTGAATTATTTATACATTAGTTTATTTATGGATTAGGTTTGCCTGACCAGTTTCTGGTCACATTAGCTTGGGTCATGTGATTCACAGTTCAAAACATATGAGTCAGTGGAAGGAACATATAGAATTGATTGAACGCACATAAGTTTAGAGGGTGTGTATTTGTTGATTTGGTAATTAATTATTCCTTTGTGGATTTGACAATACTTGAGGTTTGCTCTGTGTGTCAGAAGACTTTATGAATTTAAATTGGCAACTTGTATTATGGGTTTTTCGCGGTTTTCAATTTTCTTCATATTTCCTTAAATAATCAATCACATTCTTTACCATTTTCATCTTTCTAATTCACAGCATTAAAACACAGAAGCAAGAAGAGTGGTATAGATAGCAGTGTGAATGTTCAGTTCAATAAATTGGTAAGGATCATGTTGATCAATGTGCATGATGTTTGTCTTTTGTAATGGTGATATTTACATTGTAATTTGTATGTTTCGCTATGTTATTGTTATGTTATATTATTGATTAAGTCGAGGATGTTATGTCATTGTGTACATATGATGTAAAGATTGTGTATTTGAACAATTGTCTTAGTGTGATTTATGTATTTTCAGGACAGGCTTATCTGCCCACATGTATATATAGCTTAATAAATATCAAGTACGAGTAAAATGTGTTCCGGAATTGAATATAACCCACGACCCTCAGGTTACACATCGAACCAACAACGTACTCCTGTCCATTTTTGTTTATTCCGGAATTTCCATTCATCATTCCGGTGTTTCCATGCATCTCCCTGATAGTAACATGCCCATTTTCATTTCAGGAATCCACTTGTCAGACTTT
Source organism: Serripes groenlandicus (assembly GCA_031761405.1). Lineage (NCBI taxonomy): Eukaryota > Metazoa > Mollusca > Bivalvia > Cardiida > Cardiidae > Serripes > Serripes groenlandicus. The sequence goes on along the minus strand of JASEVX010000024.1, from coordinate 1,414,580 downwards.
GCCTTTTTACGCCTTTATTCTGGTAAATATTTACTAATAATTGAAACCTGTACTTTACTACTGTGTTGAATCCTCATATAAGTTAGCTTGTTTAAGGGGCGACGGTTGCCGATTGGTAATTTCTCAGTTTGCAGTGTTTTCTCCAGAGCGCGTTTTCTGCGTCATTGACGCACATAAATTGAAAATCTGCGTCTTTTATGACGCAACAAAAATTTAAATAATTCAGTCGGTCTTAGGGACGAATCAGCTTAAAATCAATAGATTCCAGAGTCACTAGTCCTTCAAAAAAAGACATTGCGTATGCTCATTTTTGATTTCGTTATTATCCTGCATACGCGACGTTTTTCCAAAACATGCGAAAAAGGCAGCGCTAATTTCCGACCATGAATCTGGTGGAAAATTTGTTGACGCTTCAAGGGTCGAATCTGGCGTACGTAATGTTTGTCGCACCAAAATACACATATGGGACAACATTTAACCATTTATCTATCGTATAAAGACGCCTGATGTTTAATAACTCACAATATGGTCGATTTGAACCGAGGATAACCGAATACGGTATTGTGGTTAAAGTACATCAAAATGGATATTTGAAAAAGTTATATATCTTATTCAAACATGTTTGGGCGATATTTCGTTTTATTTTTTTTTACCGATTTCGTCTAGTTTATTTAACCGGAAACAAATTTGATAGAGATGTTAACTTTTTCGCCGTTGTGAATTGAATTTTGATAGATTAAAGTGGTAAAGAGGTAAGCTGCATAACTTTTAGGCTCCACGGCGAAAAATTTGAAATCTGTAACAAATTTGTTACCGGTTAAATAAACTAGGCAAAATCGCTCAAAAAAAATAAACGAAATATCGCCCGAACTTGTTTGAATAAGATATATAACTATTTCGTTAAATATCCATTTTGGTGTACTTTAACAACAATACCCACAATACCGTATTCGGTTATCCTCGGTTCAAATCGACCACATTGCGAGTTATTAAACGTCGGGCCTCTAAAAGGTGGATTAAAAATAGATTAAAACACATAAAAACGTGAGTAAGACCATTTGTGCTTACTTTATACGATAGATAAATGGTCAAATGTTGTCCCATATGTGTATTTTGGTGTGACAAACATTACGTACGCCAGATTTCGACCCTGGAAGCGTCTGAATTTAGATATAAAGTTAAATATAGATTTTTGGAAAACCGAGACTAAAGAAAAATAAAATGGACTTCGATTTATCGAAATTGCGTCCATAGGGACGCACAGATGTTATTTTTGGGGGTCATTTTAGTTGAAAATGCGTCGGTGATGCAGGATTTGTGCGTCATGGAAAACCCTGGATACTGGTCCTCTTGGGCCTCTTGTTTTATCAGTCTTGGCAAAATTACATGAGTCTAGGACTCGGATGCGCAGCAAAATGAAACATTGAGATCTATACATGTACATTTTGTTTATCTAGTTGTTCATTTTTAGCTCCACTGGCACTTATGTCATGGCGAACTGTCCATCGTGCACGCGTCAACTCTTTGCTTCAAACGACTTCTCCTCCCTAACCACTTGGCCAATTGGGATGAAACTTCATAGGAGGCATCCTCTTAATGAATTTCCTCTCCTAAATTCCTTAATTTATTTGGATCCATGCAAAATTCTGGTTTCCATGGCAACCGAAAGAAAAAACTTTAAAATTCTTCTCCTAAACTGGTTGGCCGATTTTCAAATAATTTTCTAGAAATGTTCCTTTGATGACCCTCTTTCAGATTCCTTCAAGCCATGTTGATTGGTCGAAAAACTTGGCCGCCAGGGGGACGTGGCTATTTCGCCTTATATGGCTATAGTGAAAACTTAAACAATCTTCTCTTCCGAAAGTGTTAGGCCGATTTTCAAATAATTTTGTAGAAATGTTCCTAGGGTGTATCAGATTCCTTAAAACCATGTTAATAGCTCCAAAACTTTGGTCGTCAGGGGGCGGGGCTATTTTGCCTTATATGTCTATAGTGAAAACTTAAAATCTTCTCTGAATGTGTCTTGCCAATTTCCAAATGATTTTGTAGAAATATTCCTTGGGTGACCCTCAATCAGATTTCTTTAAGCCATGTTGATTGGTCTTAAAATATGTCTGCCAGGGGGTGGGGCTGTTAGCCTTAATTTTGCTTTAGTGAAAACTTTAAAAATCTTGTTCTCCCAAACTATTTGGCCGATTTTCAAATAATTTTGCAGAAATATTCCTTGGGTGACACTCTACAAGATTCCTTCAAGATATGGTGATTGGTCAAAAAACATGGCTACCAGGGGGCGGGGCTGTTTGGAGATTTAAAATTGCCTAATGGCAGTGGAGTGATACTGGCCCTCTTGAACCTCTTGTAACGTTTATTTATAATTTCAGCGAGACTGATTTGTGGCATTGGTAAAGCTGAGAGCTTCAATCTGCATCAAAACAATATAATCTTGGTAAGTATGTATTCTAAAATGTATGATGATTTATCATGAACATAGATAAGTCTCATCTACCGTTTAAAAAAATAGTTTTATTGTCTCGTGACGATCGCAAGTGCTATTTCAATTTAATTATAGTGGTATTCAGATATCATATGTAAGAATTAGTTAGCCATTAATCGTGATAGCTATGCAGTAGTTTTTTCCTATGAGTATTAACATTAAATAAGAATCAGTAACATTCAGTTTCTGAACAAAAGGAACTGAAAACAATATGTAATTATGTCTCCCCCTGTATACAGGGGGAGATATATTGTTTTTGTCCTGGGCGTCTGTCTGTCCGTCTGTCCGAAATCGTGTCCGCTCCATATCTCCAAGACGGCTTGAAGGATTTTCATGAAACTTGTGTCAGATGTTCACCTCATGAAGGCGATGTGCAGAACCCATGTCCCGACCATACAGGTTCAATGTCAAGGTCAGACTTGAAGGTCAAAGGTTTGAGCCTTAATTTCATGTCCGCGCCATATCTCCAAAACGGCTTGAAGAATTTTCATGAAACTTGTGTCAGATGTTCACCTCACGAAGGCGATGTGCAGAACCCATGTTCCGACCATACCGGTTCAAGGTCAAGGTCAGGCTTGAAGGTCAAAGGTTTGAGCCTGTTTTTCGTGTCCGCTCCATATCTCCAAAACGGCTTGAAGGATTTTCATGAAACTTGTGTCAGATGTTCACCTCACGAAGGCGATGTGCAGAACCCATGTTCCGACCATAACGGAGTTATCTCCCCCTTGTTCAATATTTTAATTGTGAAAACTTTGTCCAGAGCAGAACTCAGAAACTACTTGAAGGAATTTATTGAAACTTGGAATATAGATAGATGGCAATGTGAAGTTGTGCACCTTGCAATAATTATGAGTTATCTCCCCCTTGTTCAATATTTTAATAGTGTAAACTTTGTCCAGAGCAGAACTCAGAAACTACTTGAAGGAATTTATTGAAACTTGAAACATAGATAGATGGCAATGTGAAGTTGTGCACCTTGCAATAATTATGAGTTATCTCACCCTTGTTCAATATTTTAATAGTGTAAACTTTGTCCAGAGTAGAACTCAGAAACTACTTGAAGGAATTTATTGAAACTTGGAATTTAGATAGATGGCAATGTGAAGTTGTGCACCTTGCAATAATTATGATTTATCTCCCCTTGTTCAATATTTTAATAGTGTAAACTTTCTCCAGAGCAGAACTAAGAAAGTACTTAAAGGAATTTATTGAAACTTGGAATATAGATAGATGGCAATGTGAAGTTGTGCACCTTGCAAGAATTATAACTCTGGGCTACTTCGTTGCAAAGTTATCTCCCCTTGTTCAATATTTTAATAGTCATTGACAAACTGCAATGGGGAGACATATGTTTTTTCATAAAAACAACCTTTCTAGTTTATTACTTAACATACATAATGCCAATAACGGAAAACAAGCTTATATAAAAGGACCTACAAAAGCATTAATGCTTATAAGTTTTATAAACTTAATCTCATTCTGGTTTCTATAACTGGTCTACATGAAAACAACTTTCAGTTCTTATGATCAATTCATTATATTTTTGTATTTTCAGCAGAGTCTGTAAAGTGACGTCTTGGTTGTCTTCATTGTGTTTGTTGAGATTGGTATTTGAAGAAAAGCATTTGGGTAAGAGTTAAAAATCTGATATCTTACATTTCTCATATCATTCCATGTTAAGATCTGCAGAAACGTATACTATAGAATGTAGTATAACCTTCTGACAATCTGCTTTAAGGTATCGGATCTGTAATGGTCAATATCACAATCTTGTCTAAATTTATTTCCCTTGCTATCATCATCCATTGAGACATGTATTTCTGAAATTTTAGAAGATTTTACTGTCTATAATGAATTTTTTTGTTTTTTTGTTGTTCAATTCCTCAAACCTTGAGAAGTCAAAAAATGTACAACAACTAAACACAATAAAATTGCTTTAATTTTCATACATGTCTTAAAAGTGATGTATAAAGGGCACTTTTACTTCAAAAGAACATTGCTGATGAAAATAATCACCATTGAAAATAAAATACATTAAGAAAAAAACTCATATATCACAAGACACCCTTCTGAAATCTGCTTTTTAGCTCACCTATGCACGAAGTGCAAGGTGAGCTATTGTGATCACATTTTGTCCGGCGTCCGTCCGTCGTGCGTCGTCAACATTTGAGCTTGTTAACACTCTACAGGCTACATTTTGCATCCAATCTTCATGAAAGTTTATCAGAACATTCATCTCCATTAAATCTTGGACAAGTTCGAAACTGGGCCATATGTGGTCAAAAACTATGTCACTAGGTCAAATTGAAGGGAAATCTTGTTAACACTCTGGAGGTCACATTTTCAATTTGAGCATGTTGGAACTTTATCAGAGTGTTAGTCTTGATGATATGTAGGTCAAGTTCGAACATGGGTCACGTCGGGTCAAAAAGTAGGTCACTAGGACAAATTGAAGGAAAATCTTGTTAACACTCCAGAGGCCGCTATTTTTGCTTCAGAATGTTTGTCTTTAAAATATCAGGTCAAGTTCGAATATGGGTCATGCCGGGTCAAAAACTAGGTCACTAGGCCAAATTGAAGGGAAATCTTGTTAACACTGTAGAAGCTGCATTTTTGCTTCAGCAGCTTGAAATTTGGTCAGAATGTTGAGCTGAATGATATCTAGGCCAAGTTCGAATATGGGTCATGCAGGGTCAAAAACTAGGTCACTAGGCCAAATTGAGGGAAAATCTTGTTAACTCTGTAGAAGCCGCATGTTTTGCTACAGCAGCTTGAGATTTGGTCAGAATGTTAAGCTGAATGATATCTAGGCCAAGTTCGAATATGGGTCATGCCGGGTCAAAAACTAGGTCATTAGGCTAAACTGAAGGAAAATCTTGTTAACATTTTGGATGCCGCATATTTTGCTTATGGCCCTATTCCACTACGACCACGAATCCCACGAATCACCAAAAGTGGCTAAATTTTAGGATTCGGGAGGATTCGTGATATTTTGCAAATTTTCTGGTCTAATTCGTGACGATTCATTTACGATACATATATTTGGTTCGGCTGGAGTCCCGCGAGAATTGACTACGATGTATAAGAATCTATTACGAATACTGCCCGGACGTTAGGAATCAGTTACGACTACGCTAAGAACACACCGAATGCATGTACGAATCAGGTACGAATACATATTCTGTGGGATTACCTACGAATCGATTACGTTTCAGTTACGATGCCCAAGAACGCACTACGAAGTTGTTACGAATAAGCTACGATTTTTTTAATCGTGGAGTTCGGGGCCAAAACTTTGAACAGTTCAAAACTTTTGTCACGAATTCCCGATCGCTCAAGAATTGCAAGAACCGACTACGAATATATACGAATGAGTTAAGAACTTCGCGAAATTATTACGATCCATCTACGAATCCTAAAATTTAGCTATTTTTGGTGATTCGTGGGATTCGTGGTCGTAGTGGAATAGGGCCATTAAGCAGCTTGAAATTTGGTCAGAATGTTTGTCTAAATGATATCTAGGCCAAGTTCGAATATGGGTATTGCCGGGTTAAAAACTAGGTCACTAGACCTAATTGAAGGAAAATCTTGTTAACACTTTGAATGCCGCATTTTTTGCCTCGGCATCTTGAAATTTGGTCAGAATGTTTGTCTGAATTATATCTAGGTCAAGTTCGATATGGGTCATATGGGGTCAGAAAGGTCAATAAAGGAAAATATTGTTCAAACTCCGGAGGCCGCATTTTTACTTTGAGCAAGTTAAAAATTTGTCAGAATGTTGTCTTGATGATATCTAGTCCATGTTGTTGGAATATGGGTCATATCAGGAAAAAAAAAATAGATCACTAGGCCAAATGAAGGAAAATCTTGCATTCAGAATAATTGCCTTGATGTGTTTTGCATAACAGTACATTGTACAATTAAGGTGAGCGATCCAGTGCCATCATGGCCCTCTGGTTTAAAAAAAGGTTTCTGCAACTCTGTAATTTAAAATTCATCTAGCATTATTACTATAACAATTAACCATTAATATTGGATATATCATTATTTACTACATTGTTATATTTAAGATTGCTTAAATATAAAATACATTTAGCATCTTGTTTTCTCATAACATGCTATTTTATAAGATGGGTGACAAACTAAAAGGCAGCACAATTTGTCCGTAGATTGTCTTCTCAACATCTATCATCAGTAAACAAGAAATTTTCTTTTCTTAAATGTTGTATTTAGGCACATATTTGTGTTGAAAAAGTATCACTGCATACAACAATTAAGATAATACTTAAATATATCTCAAATAGAATGCTTTATCAATAAAAATGGTAACCTACCCACCCCAAAACAAAAACAAAACAAAAGAAAAATCCCAACCTGTTCTATTGTATGAGCATCATCAACATACCCCCACTTGAAATGTATATCAAAGTATAATACATTATTATACCCTCAAAAAACAAAGTTTTAGGGGGTATATAGGAGTTACTTTTTGTCCCCCGCTTTACGAAGTAAAACGTCGGGGACATTAAATCTCATTCGTCAGTCCCTCCGTCACGCTGTCACAAAAACTTTAACCTTGGTCATAACTTCTGAACCGTAATAGGTACTGCTTTCATATTTCACATGTGTATTCCTTGTGACAACCCCTTTTAAGACCCCCAAAGCGGGGGACCATAATTCTCTGAATTTGCTTGTTTTTTTAATTTCATACATAAAAAATGGTAAATTGAAAGATTGAATTAGGTTCCAGAAGAATGCTAGAATGCAGGATTTTGCTCTATTAACCCAAGATCTTCTGGCATAATTAGTCCAAATATAATTCAATATTTCAAAAAACAAATTGTACCAAATAATTAAGAAAAACAGAACATTTCAGAAAAAAAATCAACTTATTGAAGTGTTAAAACAGTGCTTAAAAATGCTCAAAATGCATGATTTTGCGCTATTTTTAGCTCGACTATTCGAAGAATATGAGAGCTTTACTACTCGCCCCAGCGTCGGCGTCGGCATCCGGTTCAAGTTTTAGGGCAAGTTGGGATTTTCATTCATAAGTATTTGTTCTAGGGCTTTCATATTTGGAATATAGTTACATCTTATACCTTTCTTAATAAGTACTTGTGCTAGGGCTTTAGTAGGGTCAATATAGCACCTGACCCCAAAAAAATTGCAAGCAAACGTTTTATGGTGTTTTCCTGTAGTATTGGGTCTTGTGAACAACATATCAAAAGTTTAGGAAAATTTAGGCCACAGAAAGGGTCAAAATGTGACGTCATAAACAAGATGGCCGCCAAATCATAATATTGGCTATATCTCGTTTAATATTTGACATAGGGTAACAATATTTGTGTCTAGCTATAGGTTTTAGGGGTCAAGGAATCCATTAAGTCTATTTGTGAGGTTGTGGGGGAATTGCATGATGGGAAATCCAAGATGGCCGCCATGCCCCAAATTATGTTATTGGCCATAACTCGGTTCATATTTAACATAGGATAACAATGTTGGTGTCTATCCATAGGTTTCAGTGGTCAAGGAATCCTTTAAGGCTATTTATAAGATTGTGTGGGAATAGCATCATGGAAATTCCAAGATGACTACCATGATCTGCCACAAGTTAGGCATATATTTCATGTAAACAACAATAACATTCATGGTGTCTAACCAAAGGTGTAGAAATAACCTGTCAGTTCGGCTTGCATACATACTATCTCATTGCTCTTCGTCATCGTCATCGTCTTCATCTAATATTGGCTCCAGTGTCATGTTGTCACAGTTCCCTTCTTGACAAGGTCCGCATGCATTTGTACAATCAAGCCCATGCTTTTTACTTGTACATTTTAGTGTATTACAACTGGCGGAAGTTGCAGTGGATCATTTTGAGGAGAACCTCGGGAGCAGGGTCCTTATTCATCATGATTGGAATGAGTCTGTCCCCTTGAACTTAAATCCCCAGTTGTTAGGGACCATGTCCTCACTTATGCCCATCCAGACCATAACTTGGTAATGCGTCCTCAGAGGGTGAAATCTACTTGCAGAAGCAGTTGGCGAAAGTCGTTCAGTTGTGACAAATGTCTTGGCTCTTGAAAATTTCTTACATAGCAAACTGTACCTAAGGGTTGCGAGAGATTCGTTTTGATTCCCATTGAACAATGAAACCATTGCCTTACAGCCAGCACTTTCAATGGTATCTTGATCTTTGTCTGGTGAACAAACAATCTTTGAACATGTACGAAACACGGATTCCCCCTTGAGAATATTTTTGAAAACGGATTTTTTGCCAATCCCAAAGATCCTTGATGTCGTATCGCAACCTGTGAACGCGTGAACAAACAACAGATCAGTGCATATGTCATCACCTAGTATCTGTTTCAGAACATTGATGTTGTACACATATTGTTTTGTTTTATTCCCGGTTTTATCTGAACGGAAGTAGAGCTCATGGCTGTCCTTAAGAGTCACATGATGCAGAAGGAGAATCAGCAAGTCCGTATCTTCACCAATGAGCGTTGTAGACTCGTATTTACACATTGAAACTGCGGCTTTTACTATGTCCACGTCTGCATCTCCCTCAGCTTGGATGACATGGCAGTCTTTCTGCTGCAATCATTTTGCAATCAGATCAATCATAGCCTGTTTGTTTTCCGAATTCGAGAGAAATCCTCCTTTTTCCCGACGAACTTAGTAGCATCCGATATATTGACCTTGTTAGAAGTCTTATTAGAACCTCGTCGTTGATATGTATTGTCCTTAATGCCTGGCCCTCCCTTGTACCCATCAAATACTACAGTGGCATGTCCGTATAAATCCAAAGTAAACTTCGCATATGCATCGGCGATTGAGCTGTATGTAAATCCTTCGGCCCATTTCAGTCTATGCAAAAGTGAGCCCCCATCTAAAACGTAGTTCTCAGTAACTGGGATCGCCTCGAGCACAGCATCATCAGATGTGGGAGTGACATGGTTTCTTATAGCTTCCACCAGTTGTGCCTTGTGAAAATAGTCCATCGATTCAAAAAACGATGGAGGATAACGACAAAGTTCATAGTCCATCACCTCACTTAAACTAAGATCGCCGGACCGCGATACCATCAAGAACGTCTGAAACAACAGAGCTGGGTCTATGGTTCTGTCCTCAGTTACTTTGATGGCCCGGGCAGTAGCTAATGTCTTCACTCTAATATTTCTCTTGTACGAATACGAAAAGATAGATTGACCTTCCATTGTTTACACTGTGCTGTTGCCAACAGTAAAACAGGTCATCCACATTCACATCGTCATTAGCATTTATAACAGTTATGATGTTGCACAAGGTAGCATCTACTGTAAATGGAGAAAAGTCTGCAAGTTTTTCTACAAGCTTTTCTTTGTCTGATTTATCTCTATTCATCCTTGCAGACGTAGCCTCTTTGTGTTGTTCTCTTGTTGTGTATACCATCTGGCTGAACTCTTGCATGGCATAGTTGTAGGCTGAGGTTACAGAGCGAGACATGGTCCAAAGTGTTCTTTGGTGTTCATTAAAGCCACTTCCTCTTGTTAGCCCGCCCGTGCTTTTAAGGGAACGCATGAGCGTCTGCTCAATGACAAGATCCGAGCTTAGGCCAGCCCAGTATTTGTTACTGCGGCGTATGACATGGAAACCATTTATGAATTTCTGATAAACAGAAGGGTTTTCAGTTTCTAAGCTGTACATCTTCTGAAGATACAGATAACCCGACTTGAGATAGTTAGGGTGTCCAGCAGCTGAAAATATTGGTCAGATATGGCATGGAGGTGAATCTCCAATGATCCGGTGCGATCGGCCTCGATGAGTTCATGGGCAACTCCCAACATTTGCTGATAATTTAACCACAGTTTGCTTATCCTTGAATGACTGGATAGTTCACCTGCTTTCGATTTAAGCCGATCAGCGATTGTTCCAATGCAATCCGACTTCAGCAAAGAATCCATGTCTCTTTCACCAGTTTCCATAAGAGCGAACAACGTTTCAAGCTCTTTCAAGACGTTTTCAAAGCCAGGCCCATCCTTCATGATTTCAGTTACTATCTGATGCGTAAGGCACTGATCTACTAGGAGTTGTACAGATTTACCACTCATCATATGCACAACTGCGTTCTCACCATATATTGTTTCTATGATCTGTCTCAGTCCACTCCCATCCATTAATGTTCCTATGGCCCACAAAAGATTCATGAAGGTGTGAAAACTGCCCAGTAACAACACACTATCTGTGATGCCTTCCAGAAGAGCGGTTGGTCGAATGTAATGATTGGCGGAACGTTTTGTTTGGCAGCTAGGTTGCACACATATACCAATGATGAGAAAATGCATGTTTTGTCACTTGATGACATATCAATCATGGGAAGGAACGCTATCGAAGACTGGCCAGGATGATTACATCCCTTGAACAATGTATGCATCATGCCCTGCCAGTTTGGGACGCATGGACGGAAACATAACGATATCTCCCAGAGTATGTCGATTGTGTGATCGATGGCGCAAAGCAATGTTAGGCATGAATTTCACATTGCGGCGAACGTGTTTAGCAAAGCGATAGTCATTGATATACACCTTTGCCTCATTCGGAATATTTAAGTCAACTCTTTTTCGCCTTGGAATAGTGTGACTGACTGGTTTCCCGGGTGTGATGGCCGCAATCATACCCATCCCATGAAAGGTACCCTTTCCATCAAGCGTTACTATATTATGATCGACATTATCAGCAGAGCCATGTCAAGCATGTCTAAATCTCCACCTAACATATCTGGAGCAATTGCAGCTGCGGCGTTGTTCTCAAACCTTTGAACCTCCGAGTAGGATGAGCAATATCCCATGACAGAGAGGCTATGAACTATGAATCAAAAACCTTGACCTGAAAAGATGGTGCATATGGTGGCCATCTTGATTTTTCATGACGCAATTCCCACACAATCTTACAAATAGCCTTAAAGGATTCCTTGACCACTGAAACCTATGGATAGACACCAACATTGTTATCCTATGTTAAATATGAACCGAGTTATGGACAATGACATAATTTGGGGCCGTCGTGGCGGCCATCTTGGATTTCCCATGATGCAATTCCCCCACAACCTCACGAATAGACTTAATGGATGCCTTGATCCCTAAAACCTATAGCTAGACACCAATATTGTCACCATATGTCAAATATTAAGCGAGATATAGCCAATATTATGATTTGGCGGCCATCTTGTTTATGACGTCACATTTTGACCCTTTCTGTGACCTAAATTTTCCTAAACTTTTGATATATTGTTCACAAGACCCAATACCCAAGGAAATCACCATAGAACCTTTGCTTGCAATTTTTTTGGGGTTAGGCCATATTTTTCATAAATTGACCCTACTACTTTCATATTTGGAATATAAATACATCTAATACCTTTCTTTATATTGTATGCTGAAGATTCTGAGTTTTACCTTCTTTTTGGGGTAAAAGACATGATTTCGGGTGGTTAAAGTTTTAGGGCAAGTTGGCATTTTCATTTAATTTTTTAATTTTTCTCTATAAGAATTTGTGCAAGGGCTTTAATATTTAGAATATAGTTACATCTTATACCTTTCTTCACATTGAATGCTGAAGATGCTGAGTGTGACCTTCTTTTTGGGGTAAAAAACATGATTTTTGGTGGTTAAAGTTTTGGGGCAAGTAGGATTTTATTTTATTTTTTTAACTTTTTCTGAATAAGTACTTGTGCTAGGGCTTTCATATTTGGAAAATAATTACATTTAATACATTTCTTCATATTATATGCTGAAGATGCTGAGTGTGACCTTCTGTTTGCGGTAAAACACATGCTTTTGGGTGGTTAAAGTTTTAGGGCAAGTTGGCTTTTTCATTTAATTTTCTAATTTTTCTAAATAAGTACTTGTGTTAGGGCTTCCATATTTGGAATATAATTACATGTAATACCCTTCTTCACATTGTATGTTGAAGATGCTGAGTGTGACTTTTAGGGGGTAAAAAACATGATTTTTGTTTGATTTTGAGAATTTTAGATAAATTCTTAATTTTTGGTTACATTTCTTTCTAATTGTGATCATTTATTTATCAAATATAATTCTTCAACATATCAAACGGGTTTTGCATGGTGTCAAACATTAGGAAAACCTTTTTTAGCTCACCTGAGCTTTGCTCAAGGTGAGTTATTGTGATCGCCTTTTGTCCGGCGTCCGTCGTGCGTCAACTTCTTCTCCTCAGTAACCAGTGAGTCAATTTGGATGAAACTTCACAGAAAGCATCCTCTCAATGACCTCACCAGAATTCCTTCAAATTTTTGGGATCCATGCAAAATTCTGGTTTCCATGGCAACGAAACCGAAAAAACTTCAAAATTCTTCTCCTCCCGAATTGGTTGGCAGATTTTCAAATAGTTTTGTAGAAATGTTCCTTGGATGACCCTCTATCAGATTCCTTCAAGCCGTGTTGATTGGTCGAAAAACATGGCCGCCAGGGGGGGGCGGGGCTATTTTGCATTATATGGCTATAGTGAAAACTTAAAAAATCTTCTCCTCCGAAAGTGTAAGGCCGATTTTCAAATAATTTTGTAGAAATGTTCCTTGGATGACCCTCTACCAGATTCCTTCAAGCCAAGTTGATTGGTCAAAAAACACGGCCGCCAGGGGGGCGGGGCTATTTTGCCTTATATGGCTATAGTAAAAACTTAAAAAATCTTCTCCTCCGAAAGTGTCAGGCTGATTTTCAAATGATTTTGTAGAAATGTTCCTTGGGTGACCCTCTATCAGATTCCTCGAAGCCATGTTGATTGGTCGAAAAACATGGCCGCCAGGGGGGGGCGGGGCTATTTTGCCTTATATGGCTATAGTGCAAACTTAAAAAATCTTCTTCTCCAAAAGTGTCGGCCCGATTTTCAAATAATTTTGTAGAAATGTTCCTTGGATGACCCAATTTCAGATTCCTTCAAGCCATGTTGATTGGTCAAAAAACATGGCCGCCAGTAGGCAGGGCTATTTTGCATTATATGGCTATAGTGAAAACTTAAAAAATCTTCTCCTCCAAAAGTATCTGGCCGATTTTCAAATAATTTTGTAGAAATGTTCCTAGGGTGACCCTCTATCAGATTCCTTCAAGCCAAGTTGATTGGTCGGAAACTATGGCTGCCAGGGGGCGAGGCTTATATAGCTAAAGTGAAAAAAAATAAAAAATCAGGTGAGCGATTCAAGGGCCATCATGGCCCTCTTGTTTAAGGTTTTGCTAATTTTGAACTCGGTCAGTTACATCATTCAAATCACTTCATACTTCACATATTTGTTAAGGACCATCGTACAATTAGGTTAGATAACTCCATTGTATCCTAAATATGGAGTAATGGCCCTTGATTGACTTAGGAAATTTTATTTTTAAATTAAATTTAAATGTATGTATATCTATTCAGTTGCTTTTACATATAGAGTATATAATATGATTTAATAGTACTTAAGTGCAATATAATGAAATAGTGCTTTATGTGAATAAGCGGCATGTAGTCGAGCGCGCTGTCCTCCGACAGCTCTTGTTTCATCAGCTTCTGGGGGCCTAGCTGACCCAAAGACCCTCTCCTAAAAAGAAATCGCCTAACTTCGTTCGGCATTAGCCGCCTACTTACTTAAAATTGCCTCCTACTTGAAATACTATGGAAAGCCCTGGTTATTTTACAGAGTTATGGCCCTTTTACTTATAAAGTTGTTGGTCATATTTTGTTTGAAGTCATGTTTTGTACGGCCTATTTCTTACAAACTGACAGGTGGAATTCAATAAAATTTTACATGAAGCTTCTATACCTAGAGGAGATGTGCATATCCTAAAGGTCTTACAATTGCATGTTATTTTACAGAGTTATGGCCCTTTTACTTATTAAGTTGTTGGTCATATTTTGTTTGGCCTATTTCTAACAAACCACTGGGTGGAATTCAATAACATTTTACATGAAGCTTATATACCCAGAGTAGATGTGCATACCCTTAAGGTCTTACAATTGCATGTTATTTTACAGAGTTATGGCCCTTTTACTTATTAAGTTGTTGGTCGGTCAGAAGCCATATTTTGTCAGGCCTATTTCTTACAAACATTGGGTGGAATTCAATAAAATTGTACATGAAGCTTCTATACCAAGAGGAGATGTGCATATCATAAAGGTCTTACAATTGCATGTTATATTACAGAGTTATGGCCCTTTAGTTGGTCGGTGGGAAGCCATATTTTGAGTCAAGGTGCTGCTTTGTGGGGGGTATTTATCATCTTCAGTGATAGTTCTAGTTAACATGAGAAATAAATAATAAAACTGAGTACATATCAACCCAATTGTTAATGTTAACCCTTGTTTCACTATACTTGACTCTAAACAAGTCTACATTATGTTTATCAAACGATTTTAACCAACTTTTGGCAATTGTAAACATTGTACACCAAGATCAGCATGTACTTTTGTGTAAACTTATTTTGACCTCAACTATTCGCTTTTTAGATCACCTGTGAGCCAAAGGCTCAAGGTGAGCTATTCTGATCACTCTCTGTCCGTCGTCTGTGGTTAACTTTTAGCTTTAAACATCATCTCCTCCTTAACAACCAAACTGCACAGGAACGTTCCTTTGATGGGCCTCTTTCAAAATTGTTCAAAGATTTAAATTCCATTGAGAACTTTGGTCGCCGCAGCAACAAAAAAAGGGAAATTAACCAAAACTTAAAAAATCTTTTAGGCTGAAAGTAAAAGGTCCATGCCTTTGATATTTAGTATGTAGCATCATCTAGTGGACCTCTACCAAGATTGTTCAAATTATAGCTCTGGGGTAAAAAAAAAAATGGCCCCTCCTCAGGGGTCACTTGTCTTACATAGACTCATATAGGGAACAAACTACTTTCCTAAAAGAAGAAGGCCAAAGCCTTTGATATTTGGTATGTAGCTTCATCAAGTGGACCTCTACCAGGATTGTTCAAATTATAGCCCTGGGGTCAAAAATGGCACCTCCCTTGGGGTCACTTGTTCTACATAGACTCGTATATAGGGAAAAAACTTTAAAAATCTTCTTGTCTAAAAGGAGAAGGCCAAGGCCTTTGATATTTGGTATGTAGTTTCATCTAGTGGACCTTTACCAAGGGTGTTCAATTATAGCCATGGGGTAAAAAATGACTCCTCCCTTGGGGTCACTTGTTTTACATAGACTCGTATAGGGAAAAAACTTTAAAAATCTTCTTGTCTAAAAGGAGAAGACCCAGGCCTTTGATATTTGGTATGTAGCTTCATCTATTTGACATCTACAAGTCTTGTTCAAATTATAGCCCTGGGGTCACTTGTTTTATGAAGACTCGTATAGGGAGAAACTTTAAAAATCTTCATGTCTGAAGGTAGAATATATTTGGTATGTAGCTTCATCTAGTTGACCTCTACCAAGATTGTTCAAATTATAGCCCTGTCAAAAATGGCCCCACCCTGGGGATCACATGTTTTAAGTAGACTCGTTTAGATAAACACTTTAAATATATTCAGTTGATCGACTTTGGGCCCTCTTGTTATCCCCTCGGCTAACGAAATTTGCGAGGGGATATAGTAACGGGGCTGTTTGTTTGTGCGTCCGTCCGTAACAACCTTGTGACCACTCTACACTGAACATCCTTTGACCGATCTTAACCAAATTTGGTATACAGTTAGTATATGGCAAGGTATATAAGCCTTTTCATTTTCAAGGTCATAGGCTAAAGGTCAAGGTCAAACTTGGACTTTGACTATTTTCCCATATCAACAACCTTGTGACCACTCTACACTGAACATCCTTCGTCCAATATTAACCAAACTTGCTATACAGTTAGTATATGGCAAGGTCTAGAAGCCTATTTATTTTCAAGGTCATAGGTTCAAGGTCAAGGTCAAAATTGGACTGACTATTTTCCCATTTCAACAACCTTGTGACCACTCTACACTGAACATCCTTCGACTGATCTTAACCAAACTTAGTATACAGTTAGTATATGGTAAGGTCTAGAAGCCTATTGATTGTAAATGTCAACGGGCAAAGGTGGGGTCATTTGTTATGGCAAAGGCCAAAGACGGAAACAAGGACAAATTACACTTAGTTCTGTGGTACATAACATTAATAACAATTTAATAAAGGCAAGGACAAATGACATAGGTTTTCTGGTACATAACATTAATATACAGGTCATTGGCCATATTTTTAGCCATATTTTTAAATTGAATACCGAGGGGATGCATCCGCTTATATATCAATTCTTAGCGAATGCAGTCTAACTAGTACATAAATATGTCCGAATTTGTCAAAACATCAAAGGCTCTGTAACCATAAATACAATGGAATAATGGTTACTTTTATAATTGGGAACTGCACAAATTAATTCACTTCTATTACAGCGATTGTGATAATGGCTGGTGCACAAATTCGTTTAAGAGATACAGAGAGCAGCAGTTCTGATAACAGTGGTGTTGATGATTATGAATATAGACTGGCCTTTGAAGAAATAAGGGAGGAAGAGATACAAGAAGACCGTCAAGACAGAAAAAGGCAGTGTAAAGACAAAACTGACGCTTTCTGTGATGTTTGTTTCAATTTGAATAATTTGATTGCTTTGATAAGTAAAAATGTGGCGTTTTATCTTTGTTATTGATGTGAACAATATCTGTGTGATAAATGCTTTAAAGGACATGAATCTCATAAATGTCTAAATTTGGTGAGCGAGAAAAGTGAGAGAGATGGACTGATCGATAGTTTTTGTGATGAAATGATGAATGAGAGTGAGAGAGAGGAAAAGTTTGAGAGAGAGAACGTTTCAATGGTTGATAGAGTTAATGTGAAACACGGATTAGATCATAAGGATTGTTGGATAACTGGTTTATGTGGACTGAATAACAAAATGTGGGTTGTTTGTGATTATCGTAATTATTGTATAAAACTATTTAATGTAGGATCCAACCTTTTACAACGATGTATACGGTTAGGGTCTAAACCTTGGGATGTTACAGAAATAAAGGTAGAAAATGAACCCACTGAGCAGGGCTTTATGTCCACGAGTGATACTTCTGTAATGAACCAAGGAGAGCCAAATAAACAATGTCTTCTAGCCGTTACGTTACCATGGAAACGTAGAATATTAATTATTGATGTTACACAAAATCCTGCCGTCATCACTAAAACTATAGAAACGAAGAAAGACTGTCGTTCTATAGATTTTAGTGGAGATAATATTTTTACCCTATGTGGTGATGATGTGTACCGTCGTGGTCGCTTGTTTGTATCCGTGATATCCACAGACGGAGTCACAATAAAAACCATAAACACTGATTTACACGTTTGTTCTGATCCTTATCTCGCTGTTTGTCCTGGAAATATCTATATAACTGAACCAGATAACAACAAAATACTTTGTTTGAATGACGAGGGAAAAGTAGTCTCTCACAAAACACTAGAAATGTCATGGCCAGAAGGGATCAGTGTAGACCCCAACACCAATCAAGTATATATTTGTGACCGCCATCACGACAAACTTTACCGACTCGATTCTAATTTAGAGAGTTTAGAGCCTCTCTTTGATTTCGAGTCAGTAAATTCGGAGAGGCCCTTCGCTCTTTGTTTATATAGAGATAAACTCTATGTCGGTCATGACCGGGGGTATACTCATGGAAACTTTCTTACCGTAGTCAGAGTTCTGTAAAGCCTCTCATCCCTTGGTTACCATACACAAAGTGACATAGCAACACTTGTCTCACATGAAAGTGTTCCATGAATGTTCTTTTGTTTCCATGGTAAGTGGTTACCGATGAACAAGATTACTTTCTCTCATTATTTAGTCTGCTGTGATGCCTCGTACACGCAGGCGATACAAATCTTGTCATAATTATGTCTCCCCCTGTATACAGGGGAGATATATTGTTTTTGTCCTTGATGTCTGTCTGTCTGTCTGTCTGTTCGTCCCCAAAATCTTGTCCGATCCATATCTCCCAGACGGCTTGAAGGATTTTCATGAAACTTGGGTCACATGTTCACCTCATCAACGCGACGTGCAGAACCCGCATCTCGACAATATAGGGTCAAGGTCACGCTTGAAGGTCAAAGGTTTGAGGCTTTATTTCGTGTCCGCTCCATATCTCCCAGACGGCTTGAAGGATTTTCATGAAACTTGGGTCACATGTTCACCTCATCAAGGTGACGTGCAGAACCCGCGTCTCGACAATATAGGGTCAAGGTCACGCTTGAAGGTCAAAGGTTTGAGGCTTTATTTCATGTCCGCTCCATATCTCCGAGACGGCTTGAAGGATTTTCATGAAACTTGGGTCACATGTTCACCTCATCAAGGCGACGTGCAGAACCTTTCGTCTCGACAATATAGGGTCAAGGTCAAGGTCACGCTTGAAGGTCAAAGGTTTGAGGCTTTATTTCGTGTCCGCTCCATATCTCCGAGACGGCTTGAAGGATTTTCATGAAACTTGGGTCACATGTTCACCTCATCAAGGTGACGTGCAGAACCCGCGTCTCGACAATATAGGGTCAATGTCAAGGTCACGCTTGAAGGTCAAAGGTTTGAGGCTTTATTTCGTGTCCGCTCCATATCTCCCAGACGGCTTGAAGGATTTTCATGAAACTTGGGTCACATGTTCACCTCATCAAGGTGACGTGCAGAACTTGCGTCTCGACAATATAGGGTCAATTTGAAGGTCAAAGGTTTGAGGCTTTATTTTGTGTCCGCTCCATATCTCCCAGACGGCTTGAAGGATTTTAATGAAACTTTGGTCACACGTTCACCTCATCAAGGCGACGTGCATAACCCGTGTCTCGACAATATAGGGTCAAGGTCAAGGTCACGCTTGAAGGTCAAAGGTTTGAGGCTTTATTTCGTGTCCGCTCCACATCTCCAAGACGGCTTGAAAGATTTTCATGAAACTTGGGTCACATGTTCACCTCATCAAGGCGACGTGCATAACCCGCGTCTCGACCATACCGGGTCAAGGTCACGTTTGAAGGTCAAAGGTTTGAGGCTTTATTTTGTGTCAACTCCATATCTCCAAGACGGTTTGAAGTATTTTCATGAAACTTGGGTCAGATGTTCACCTCATCAAGGCGACGTGCAGAACCCGCGTCTCGACCATACTGGGTCAAGGTCACGCTTGAAGGTCAAAGGTTTGAGGCTTTATTTTGTGTCCACTCCATATCTCCTTAAAGGATTTTCATGATACGTGGGTCACATGTTCACCTCATCAAGGTGACGTGCAGAACCCGCGTCTCGACCATACCGGTTCAAGGTCAAGGTCACGCTTGAAGGTCAAAGGTTTTAGGCTTTATTTCGTGTCCACTCAATATCTCCAAGACGGCTTGAAGGATTTTCATGAAACTTGGGTCAGATGTTCATCTCGTCAAGGCGACGTGCAGAACCCGCGTCTCGACCATACTGGGTCAAGGTCAAGGTCACGCTTGAAGGTCAAATGTTTGAGGCTTTATTTTGTGTCCGCTCCATATCTCCTTAAAGGATTTTCATGAAACTTGGGTCACATGTTCACCTCATCAAGGTGACGTGCAGAACCCGCGTCTCCACCATACCGGTTAAAGGTCAAGGTCACGCTTGAAGGTCAAAGGTTTTAGGCTTTATTTCGTGTCCAGTCAATATCTCCAAGACGGCTTGAAGGATTTTCATGAAAATTTGGTCACATGTTCGCCTCATCAAGGCGACGTGCAGAACCCGCGTCTCGAACATACTGGGTCAAGGTCAAGGTCACGCTTGAAGGTCAAAGGTTTGAGGCTTTATTTTGTGCCGCTCCATATCTCCAACACAGCTTAAAGAATTTTCATGAAACTTGGGTCACATGTTCACCTCATCAAGGCGACGTGCAGAACCCGCGTCTCGACCATACCGGTTCAAGGTCAAGGTCACGCTTGAAGCTCAAAGGTTTTAGGCTTTATTTCCTGTCCACTCAATATCTCCAAGACGGCTTGCTTATGTTTAGCAACAGTTGTTAACTGTTTTGAAGAATACTTCAGTCTTGAATGTTACAGCTGCAGTAAAAATATGTGTTTCTGTAAACCATTTGAAATCATGTCCACTTTGTACCAGGTCAAGACAAAACATTAGTAATTAAAAATTGAGTACTGTCCAACTTGGTCAAATTTTTGTTTGTCTGCTTTATAGGTTGGAATGTTTTGAGAGATTTTGACAGATATTTGAGGGGGAGACATATGTTTTTGTCAAAACAATTCTAGTTTGGATTCATCATTAAATTATATTATACTATTTTTATTTTGTCACCCTACGTATCATGGTAGGCACTTAGGGATTACTTTTTTTTTTGTCCGGCCGTCTGTCTGTCCGTCGCACTTTCAATGAGCAGTGCAGGTGACACACGTGCTCCGCGGAGCACTCCTTTCTAGTTTATTTATCTATTTATTTATAATATGTTTTTATTTATTTACTTATTCTTATTCTGACTTCAAATTTTAATGACTTAAATTTTACCCTTTTAGCCCTCATTTCGCTGTTTGTTCTGAAAGAGTCCTTTCAATTGATTGGTGTAACGACAAAGTATTTTGTATGAACAATGAGGGAAAAGTAGTTTTTTTTACAAAACGATAGAAAGGTCGGAGCCTCAAGTGATCAGTAGTAGATATAGACACCAATTAAGTTTATATTTGTGCCCCAGGTCACGACAAACTTGACAAACTTTAATTCCTACTTGTTTCTAGTTTTAATTGAATTCGGCTACCCTTCTTTATCATTCACATTGTTTTGTTAACACGTTTCAATCTTTTGTTTTGCCTCAAGCACAGTCGATTGTTTTTCTGTTGCTTTCGTTAAGAATAAGATTTACTTCACTTTTGTAATTTATTTTAAATATATTGATATCCATTTAGCTTATTGCACAACTTATCATCCTCGGTACCCAGGCTATTCATAAAATATATGATACCCTGGGCAAATTGGCTAGCGAAATGTCGTAAATCATGCGCCACGATTTCCTCCGTAACAACACTGTAATTCTAGTATCGTAAAAGGTTTGTGTCATGCGGCCAATCAAAAGGCTGCATTTCACCTGATAAATTATTCATGAGTACGAGATTTGTACAGCCAATTTGCCCAGGGTATCATGTATTTTATGAATAACCTGGGTACCGAGGATGACAACTTGTATGTATATTACAATGTAAAGCATTGTTTAACCGGCAAACACTTCCGCACTTATTTGACTAAAACATTTATTTTTTTAATTCATAGCATTTACTTCAGTTTTTAGCTCTACTGGCCAAAGGCCAGAAGGGCTTATGTCGTGGCAATTTGTCCGTCGTCCGTCCGTCCGTAAACAATTTCTTGTTAACACGATACAGTCTTCACTTTTGATTGTATCTCAACCAAACTTATACAGTAGTTAGATATCCATGAGAGCTCGGTTCCTTTCGAAAACCAGCCAGATCCGCACATGCATGACTGGATTATGGCCCTTGAAATGGTCAAAATTGCTATAAAAGAGCTTGTTAACACGATACAGTCTTCACTTTTAATTGTATCTCAACCAAACTTATACAGTAGTTAGATATCCATGAGAGCTCGGTTCCTTTTGAAAACCAGCCAGTTCCGCCCATGCATGACTGGATTATGGCCCTTGAAATGGTCAAAATTGCTATAAAAGAGCTTGTTAACAAGATACAGTCTTCACTTTTGATTGTATCTCAACCAAACTTATACAGTAGTAAGATATCTATGAGAGCTCGGTTCCTTTCGTAAACCAGCCAGATCCGCCCATGCAAGACTGGATTATGGCCCTTGAAATTGTCCAAATTGCTATAATTGAGCATGTGAACACAATAGAGGCTCCATTTACTATCTGATCTTCACCAAACGTAGATAGTAGTTAAATATTGATGAGAGCTTGGTTCCTTTTGAAAACCAGCCAGATTTGCCCATGCAAGACTGGATTATGGCCCATGAAATTGTAAAAATTGCTATAATACAGCTTGTGAACACAAAAGAGCCTCCATTTACTATCCGATCTTCACCATACATACATGCTCTGGATTGAAAATGACCAAAGAACCATACCAGTAGAGCATAGGCCCTCATGGGCCTCTTGTTTATTCAGTACAGTACTGACTACTAAAACTACTGCACACTGTGTTATTCAGTTTATATATTCAAGTGA
This sequence comes from Serripes groenlandicus, assembly GCA_031761405.1. Classification (NCBI taxonomy): domain Eukaryota; kingdom Metazoa; phylum Mollusca; class Bivalvia; order Cardiida; family Cardiidae; genus Serripes; species Serripes groenlandicus. Next base: position 1,391,944 of record JASEVX010000024.1, on the reverse strand, counting down.
AAATTATATTTTATATATACTTGACCCTTTCAACTTTTATAATTTAATTTGTATTGTATATTAACATGCGTGTATGTGACTGTGCGTGTGTGTGTGTTACTGTTAGAGAGATATATATATATTTGAAATACAGCTGCAGTATTTTGTGTTTTAATGTATTGTCATTGTATTGGAACTATATGAATAAATACATGTTATTATTTGTAAACTTTGCGACTTTTTGTATGTTCAGTGTTTTAGTTTGAAATTGCTATCTATGAGTGCTTTCATATATCTCATATATCTCGAACCTCCCATATTTAGCTCACCTGATTGTCCTGACAAATAGTGACAAGGTGAGCTTTTGTGATCGTCCGTCGTTTGTTCACAATTTCTTGTGAACACGATAAAGTCTTCATTTATTATCCAATGTTTTTTAAACTTATACAGTAGCTAGATATACATGCGAGCTCGGTTCCTTTCGAAAACCAGCCATATCCATAAATGCATGACTGGATTATGGCCCTTTAAAATTGGCAAACATGTTATAATTGTCTTTGTGAACACGATAAAAACTTCATTGAATGATAATCAGCAAGTTTGTCTTTTTCCACAATATTTTAATCACTATTCAAAATAATACTTTTATTAATTCCGGTCAAGATTTCAGCCTTAGTTAAATGTTGTTTGCTGTATATTTAGTCTATGCGGTCAAGGGTAAGGACTTGTTATTACATAATCCGTCCAAAGAGAGAGGTCCTACTGTGTATACATGCCATGAAAGAATGGTACTAACGGTCTCACCGCTACTGTGGAATTGTTGGTAAAACAGGTCGCGTTTTGTGTTGAATATTCTCATGTGTCGCTGTATGTCGACCCAACTTGGAAATAGAAATTAAATCTACAAATTAGAGATAAGTTAATTTCAACACTGATCGATTGGGGTTTAACGCCGTTTTTAACATTTCCTAAGTTATATCACGGCGGCCAGTTCACCTACACATGTGTTTCCTGCTTTTCTCACACCAGTACTCCACACAACAATCTTCCCACCCAATTGGGTGCTTTTTCACATAGACTTAGCCCATTTGTGAAAGACGAATGACGTATGTCGCATTGACTTTTGTCAAACGTCGGAAAGAAAGTTGGCCGAAAATGTCAACATACACACGAGTTATAACCGCAAGGTCATTATATATTTTATAATTGAGGCGCTTCTAGCGATTTTAGGACTAAAATTATAATGTATATGCATTTGCGTCCATTGAAGACTCAACGTGTAATCTAGTCCTAGACGTATCTGTTGACAAATAAACTAGAAATATAGTCTATATAGGTTTTTGTAAATTAACCTCGTACGGTCCCGTTTCGGAGATACAATTAATTTGCAAATACATTACAAATACCATAATCTAAGCGCAGACGTGTTTTGACACATCAAACTAGTCTTCTGTAATCAATACTTTATAAGTTTTCTCTGTCTGTAAAGCTTGGAGGTATGATCCGGCGTCCGGCCGGCTGTCTGCCTGTTTGTGCATTCGTCCGTCCGTCCGTCCGTCCGTCATGGATTGCATGTATTGGTGAAAACGTTGTTTCTGTATGGCATATTTATTTCAAAGTGGTCACACTTATACCGTGTGATCAGGAGAACGGCAAAATACTAGGTACATAACTCTGGTCTGCTTATCTTAGTTATCTCTATTTTCCTTATTTAGTTCAGCGATTGTCTCAATTAATTATACCCCCGATAAACGAAGTTTAGAGGGGGTATATTGGAGTCACCCTGTGGTTGGTCGGTCGGTCGGTCGGTTGGTCCGTTGCGATTTTCCTTGTCCGGAGCATAACTTTAAAACCAATTGTTGGAATTTAATAAAACTTCATAGAATGATACAACACATTGAGAGGAAGTGCGGTGTACAGGAACCATAACTCTATTTTACCTATATACAGAGTTATTGCCCTTTGTTATTTTTTCTTGTCCGGAGAATTACTTAATAACTAACAGATGGAATCTAATAAAACTACATACAATGGTAGAGCATAATGAGAGGAAGTGCAGTGTACAAGAACCATAACTCTAATTTACATAATTACAGAGTTATTGCCCTTTGTTACTTTTTCTTGTTCGTAGTCTTGTCCGGAGCATAACTTTAAAACTAATTGTTGGAATTTAATAAAACATCATAGGATGATACAGCACATTAAGAGGAAGTGCAGTATACAGGAACCATAACTCTATTTTACCTAAATACAGAGTAATTGCCCTTTGTTACTTTTTCTTGTCTGGAGAATTACTTAATAACTAACAGATGGAATCTGATAAAACTACATACAATGGTAGAGCATAATAAGAGAAAGTGCAGTGTACAATAACCATAACTCTAATTTACATAATTACAGAGTTATTGCCCTTTGTTACTTTTTCTTGTTCGTAGAGTCTTGTCCGGAGCATAACTTTAAAAATAATTGTTCGAATTTAATAAAACATCATAGGATGATACAACACATTAAGAGGAAGTGCGGTGTACAAGAACCATAACTCTATTTTACCTAAATACAGAGTTATTGCCCTTTGTTACTTTTTCTTGTCCGGAGAATTACTTAATAACTAACAGATGGAATATAATAAAACTACATACAATGGTAGAGCATAATGAGAGAAAGTGCAGTGTACAAGAACCATAACTCTAATTTACATAATTACTGAGTTATTGCCCTTTGTTACTTTTTCTTGTTCGTAGAGTCTTGTCCGGAGCATAACTTTAAAACTAATTGTTGGAATTTAATAAAACTTCATAGGATGATACAACACATTAAGAGAAAGTGCGGTGTACAGGATCCATAACTCTATTTGACCTAAATACAGAGTTATTGCCCTTTGCTTCTTTTTCTTGTCCGGAGAATGTCTTAATAACTAACAGATGGAATCTAATAAAACTGCATACAATGGTAGAGCATAATCAGAGGAAGTGCATTGTACAAGAACCGTAACTCTTATTTACATAATTACAGAGTTATTGCCCTTTGTTACCTTTTCTTGTTCGTAGAGTCTTGTCCGGAGCATAACTTTAAAACTAATTCTTGGAATTTATTAAACCTTCATAGGATGATACAACACATTGAGAGGAAGTGCGGTGTACAGGAACCATAACTCTATTTGACCTAAATACATAGTTATTGCCCTTTGTTACTTTTTCTTGTCCAGAGAATTACTTAATAACTAACAGATGGAATCTAATAAAACTGCATACAATGGTAGAGCACAACCTTTCCTATCAGGGCGGCGTTCGGGGGTATTAATCACATTCAGTGATAGTTCTAGTTTCTATTGTATCCATTTCAACATTGGTTTGTAGGTAACTTATGACCTACAAATGTGCAGTGCACCATTACCATAACCATAACTTAAGCATGCTGCGTTTGGAGTGTATATTTTTGTCTTGCCATGTTCTCACTTATTATATGACTTTCGCATGCAACACATGCGTTCCCTAGTTTCGTTAATCTGTGCTTCCCAAGCGTTGTACTTTGTCCGGAGCGACTGACTGTCTGTCCGTCTTTGTGTTCATCCATCCGTCCGTCTGTCCGTTACGGTTTGCATTAATGGGTCAAAAATTTCGCGGATCCATTTCGAAGTTGTCACACGTATACATTGGGATTAAGATATACAATATGTTGTACACAAATCTGATCTGGTTTGTTTTGGTGTAAAACTCATTGTTTCATTTCTTCGGTTATTGTCTCAATAGATGTCCAATTTATCAATTTAAGACTTGGTGTATAGGAAACTCAGAGCTACAGATGTGCAGTGCAAAAGAAACATAACTCTAGCATGCTTTCGATTGTCTTTCATTTACCAGCATGATTACAATATACATTGTGGATCTTTAGTGATTTCTGAACTGGAAATATTTTAATTAAGGGTCGCTGCTCAGTTTTTTGTCAATCGTTTGTCCTTCGTGATTTATTTTGTTTATACAAGAAAATGGTCAAACTTTGATAAATTAGGTATTTGTTATGGCAGGCAATATGTGTTGCTTTGCACAATTTTGGTTTGTTTTGTTTAAAGGTCATTGTTTCATTGTTTCAACAATGTTTGTCTATGTTATCTATGCCATATATTTTCAACTTACATACACTCAGTTCCAAAAGAAAGTGTGCACTTTTTAATTTTAAATATTTCAATATTTAGCAGATGTATCGGTTTCAATTTTCGCACACTATATCTCAAGTGTATTTGTCATCGATCGAGTCCAAAATCTACCACATGGTATGAAGATATTTTCAGTGTATTCGTTTAGACGTGCTTTTGCCTGATTTGCACGTGCAGCCCGAGGAAAATGTACATGTCACCGGAAACGTGTATGGGGGTAATCCTTAATGCTTATACAAAGGGAAAAGCACATTTGAATTCACATCGGTACACAACGAACATGCCTAGATTGAATGAAAATCAGCGAATTCTAGCATTAACGATGCTTGCTCGTGGCGACAACGTAACTAGCGTTAGTAGGGCGTTAGTATGCCACAGAAACACAGTAATTCGGTTGCGCCAACGTTTCCAGCAAACAGGTGGTGTAAGCAGATCTGGTAGACCTAGGGTAACAAATCAACAAACGGACAGGTTTACTACGTTGACGCACCTTCGACGTCGTTTTCAAACGGCGTCTAGTACTGCAAGACAGTACGGTTTCAGCAGACAGACCATATTGCGTCGCCTCAGGCAACCTCGGGTGCCGATCCGGGCTAGGAGGCCCTATGTGGGGCAGGTCTTGACAGCACGTCATCGGGCTGCTCGTTTACAACCACTTAAAATGAGCGCAACTCAAAATCTAAAATGTTCGCCATAGTGTACGTAAACAGATCTCAATTTTTGGTACCAAATATATATGTAGGCTTTCAGAAAAGTAGTCGATGAAAAATCACAGAAAACAAAGTGCACACTCATTCTGAGAGAAAGAGAAAGTTCATGTCTTCAGCAATTTAACCCTATTCTCATTATTTTAAAAGTAGATTTATGCAATGGTGGCCAATGTTGCATTAACAGGGGAAATACTTTGTATTGCATGCAAATCCCAAATTGTCTGTTTTGTGGTTTTATTGACATATAATAAACTTCAAATATTCTGACAACAAAATCTTGAAAATTGTATGAGGAATTCACAAATCCTAAAATTAGTCCTAAATGAAAGCACTATACCTGTATACACATTAATACTAATGATTGGCAAGATTACTCATTTCCATTACTGTTTATGATTAATAATTGGTGAACAGTTGGCTATGTGTATGGTCAACCTACCTTAGAATGGAGATTGATCATAATCAGTGAAATGCTTCAATTCTAGTTCAATGAAGGACATTCACTTCATTGACAAAAAAAATGCAAGTTATGATAACTTTTCACTTGACCCCACCCCCTGATGTACCAATATGCCCCGCAGTTGATAACTGTTTGTTCAACTTCTATAATGTAAGTGTTATGCATAACTGCAGTATGGATTTCCGGCGACATTGATGCATTGCATACACTTTCTCTTGTATTATTAAACTCGCTGGTGTCAGGATTAATGAACCAGTAGTACTTGTAACTGACACAGGAAACGCCATGTTATAACTGAAATAGTGTAGAAAGCGGCGTGAAACACTGTACAAACTAACCAACTTGCTTGGCGAATCTAATTCAGAGGGTTATGATCGGGTTCCCCTCGGACCTTTTTTAACTTTGCTTATATATACGAATCGGTATTTATGCCGAAATGCGAGGGTAAAAACCACGCGAAGCCGATCAGTCACACCAGGGACACTATATTACAGTAATATAGTGTCCCTGGTCACACATAGCCGATAAACAATTCACGATACCATACAACTCCCCAAAATGATAACGACCTGCGAATTATCATACGGGTATATTCGTTAGATATGTTATAACTGGACAGGACACATTAATTCACATTATTAACATAATGGTACATGACAGATTGACGTGATGATGACGTTTAACGTGAACGCGCACACAATTACGTGTGACGGCTATAGTGTCCAAGTTGTCTACTGTATATGCAATTGGTCAAACAATTTTAATGTTTTAAATTAGAAGACAACCCGTCTGGTAAAGATGACGTCGTTACCTATTTCCTTGTACAGTATAGCTCACGCGGAAAACGCGTTTTCCGCGATCCCACGATGGACAAATATTTTTCATCGCGGATAATCACCGCAATTCAACCTATATGATCACCGCAATACCGCCTACGGGCTAATTATATCACCGCGATTGACATGTCGTCGATTCGAGCTTCTTATCTATTCTTATCTATTTTGAAATCACCGCGATTCCACCGCAATATTTACCTGTAAAAATGTTTTACTTTTATTAAAAAGTTGTTTTTTTCCGATTATGTACACGTTTATTGACGAATTGCGATTATTTTATGACACAACTTGCTAAAATTCATTCCATTTCAGCAAATTATTCGAAAAACAGTGGAAGATTGTGTTTGTTTACGATAAGGTCAAGTTTCGTAATAGAAAATGGCGGACATCGGATATGATTATCTCACATTTTTTAGTAAGAGAGAAATATTGTTAAATTACAATACATGTACATGTACATTGTATATATCTCTTTGAATTTTGTATATACAGTACATGTACTTGAATCTCTTAATAAAGACAGATTGTTGATTTTTGAGCTTTTCTTATCAACTTAATAAATAAATTATCCAATTGTAATATTGTTGAAATTGATAAATTTTCATTTTAACGCAATGTGTTGATACAGAGTAGAATTTATTTTACATGTAGTTATGTATTGCACTGTATTATGAAGCAACTTGTCGTAAAGCTCAGTAACGTCAATTAGTTTAAAAAAATACAGGCTTATATGTAGAAGTGGTTTATCAGCGTGCGTGCTAATCCAAACACATAAACAACAATACGCCTGATACGACTTTTCTTGACTAGCGCACAAAATATCCCTTTTAAATGTGAACACTGAATTTCAATTGACATACGCAAGTTGAAGACAAGAGTAAATCGTCATCAAATCAGATTATATAGCGTAATGGATTTAAGTGTCCGCCCCCGAAAAAAATTGCTTAATTTGTATGAAAACATGTATAGATGAGAGAAACACATTTTAATTTGTTTGCGTCACCTTAATTTACAAGTATTTTTATGAGTAAAACATGCCAATTAATGAGACTTCGTAATCTCTTTCAATTCAGATAATTAGTTTTTGGTTGTTTAATTAAATCCGGGACTTACATGGGCGCTTCACACTTCTTTGTTTGCAAAGTTTGTTTTTGTTATTCAGCCGACTTTGAAACAGGTTTTAAAGAAATAATTTATAGGCGATTAAGAATGAACAATGCATTGGTAATTGTGGTGATTGACAATGGAATTACGGCATTTATTAGTGAGATTTAAAGTAAGCTACACATCTTTCAGGCAGAATTAACAGTTTTATTATCACGTAGTTGTATCGTTTACAGAATACATCAAGTTTAGGGGAATTGTATTGATGAATTTTAATGAATTAAGTTGTTACGCATATATGCTGCTTTATAGTTAGTACTGATTTATAATCATTATCCTCTTCAACAACATTTATTAGTACTGTAATGAAATAAAAATTAAAAATTAAAAAAAAACTCCCAGCAAAACGGCGAGAAAAAGCTTATCTATTCAAAAAAATATCACCGCGATTCCGCGATGGTTCCACCGCAACTCCACGATGATCGGTTTTATCAACCCCCTGGGGTTATCTTGTTGCGTCCGCGATGGACATAAAAACAAATCGCGGTGATGGGTGGAATTCCACCCACCTTCGCGGACCAAAATATTTGTCCGCGTTGAGATTTGTCCGCGGTGGCTCGCGGACGATGCGATTTCCGCGTGAGCTGTACTGTATATCAATGCTTGACCTGGTACTCTGATTTTATCTGTGTTATAATTGAGCCGTTCCACGAGAAAACCAAAATTATGGACTCTGCGTAATGTATCGAACCAGATCAGCCTGCGCAATTCGCGCAGGGTAATCCGGGCCGAAACATTTCGTCTCAGGGGGATAGAGATATAGAGTAATGATTCCTGAAACTGAAAATCCACAGGAGGCGAAATGTGCCTCTTCGGGTTAGCTTGTCACATGCTTATGCTGATCCATGTCGATACTTTACGCAGAGTCCACAATGTTAGTTTTCTCCTGGAACGGCTCAGTTATGTATACCTTCAATTCTTTAACATACTTCTTATGATTTTTAACCTCAATGCATTCACCCATCATAGCGCATTATTTTTTAAAATTGTTATATTTCCTTTAATTTTACCCAAACATTCTTTTTTTTTTTAAATGGATTGCTGTTGTTGACACTTCTTCAATTCAATATCGGATTATTAATGCAGAATACAGAACGAAATCTTTGATCTTGATTTTTTCCTTATTGCAATCTGTGTTAACAATCTATCATCTGCTTTTTTCATCTTAGTCAGTTAGAAGATAGTGTACATGTACAAAAGACAAACAGTTGTAATTGTTAACCCTTTCCCTTATATAAACGCTTTCTGACGCCTCTGCAGCAGACGGCTTTTTGAAAACAAAGTGACAAAAGAAGAAATTGCACAAGACGTGCAATTTCTACTTTTGCCACAATGTTTTCCACTTTTTGTCATAGGTTATCCATTCAATTATGGAGATTTTCTGTGTTTTGACAAAATAGTTTCAAAATCGTCTGCTGCAGAATTGTCGTATGTCACGTAGGCTCAAATCCATTTATCCTTAAAATAATGACATAGTTTTTGGCACATAAAAAGAAAATAAGTCATTTGTTAGAATTGTATTAGTCGCCTATAGAAGCCGGCGGCTACGTCTGTATACATTTTTATTCGTTTTTCATATTTCACATGAGAGCTCAAATTGTTATTAAGTTAAAAAACTAGATGTAAATGTTTCAAACATATTTTTAATGCGATTATTTAAAAACACAATGTTGTGATACATTTGAAAATATATTCATGCTTCCATTGTTTAAGTTTGTATTTGATTAACCTCGTATTTCAGTTTATTTCAATGTCCTTTACGATTATTTATTCTTCCCTGACTTACGTTACCTTTTTAATTAGGACCAACTGAGAGAAAACAAATATTTAAAGTCATAAATAATGCGAAAACATTCGTAGTAACGCGAAATAAGGCATAATGACGCAAAGTTAATGTGTAATACGAAGAAGAAAAACATAAGTTTGTATGAATCAGAACTGCAGAAGGGGGAGTAAAACTCCATGTATTTATAGCAATTAATTGTTTAGAGTTGATTCCCTTGTCGATAAAAAGAATTGGTCATTTCTCGAGAGCGACTGTATCTTTAACCCTTTCCCTCATATAGACGCTTTCTGACGCCTCTGCAGCAGACGGATTTTTGAAAACATAGTGACAAAAGAAGAAATTGCACAAAACGTGCAATTTCTCCTTTTGTCACAATGTTTTCCACTTTTAGTCATAGGTTATCCATTCAATTATAGAGATTTTCCTTTAATTGACAAAATATGTTCAAAGTCGTCTGCTGCAGAATTGTCGTATGAGGGAAAGGGTTAAGCAGCGTGAGTAATACCGTTCTTTGTCATCTGTAATTTTACTTATATGGTAAATCCTCGATTACGTAAGAACAAAATATTCCACGCATTCATGGATTATAATAGCCATTTACCAGATTTGGATGCTTTTGCAGAAGACAACTTTTAGAAATATAATTGTGGAAAATTAGGAAATCATTGAATACGAGTACAATTCTGTACCAGGAATAATATTATTATTTTCCATATACTTCTTGTATGAGATTTTCCAAGCAGATGATCTTTAAAACACGTGTTTAACGTCGTTTACAACACTTGTTCAGTTATATCACAGCGTTTCCCGGGTAGGTTACCAGTACTACTGGTCCATTTATCCTGACACCAGTTATATCACAGCGTTTCCCGGGTAGGTTACCAGTACTACTGGTCCATTTATCCTGACACCAGTTATATCACAGCGTTTCCCGGGAAGGTTACCAGTACTACTGGTCCATTTATCCTGACACCAGTTATATCACAGTGTTTCACGGGAAGGTTACCAGTACTACTGGTCCATTTATCCTGACACCAGTTATATCACAGCGTTTCCCGGGTAGGTTACCAGTACTACTGGTCCATTTATCCTGACACCAGTTATATCACAGTGTTTCCCGGGAAGGTTACCAGTACTACTGGTCCATTTATCCTGACACCAGTTATATCACAGCGTTTCCCGGGTAGGTTACCAGTACTACTGGTCCATTTATCCTGACACCAGTTATATCACAGCGTTTCCCGGGAAGGTTACCAGTACTACTGGTCCATTTATCCTGACACCAGTTATATCACAGCGTTTCCCGGGAAGGTTACCAGTACTACTGGTCCATTTATCCTGACACCAGTTATATCACAGCGTTTCCCGGGTAGGTTACCAGTACTACTGGTCCATTTATCCTGACACCAGTTATATCACAGTGTTTCCCGGGAAGGTTACCAGTACTACCGGTACATTTATCCTGACACCAGTTATATCACAGTGTTTCCCGGGTAGGTTACCAGTACTACTGGTACATTTATCCTGACACCAGTTATATCACAGTGTTTCCCGGGAAGGTTACCAGTACTAGTGGTACATTTATCCTGACACCAGTTATATCACGGTGTTTCCCGGGAAGGTTACCAGTATTACTGGTCCATTTATCCTGACACCAGTCATATCACAGTGTTTCCAGGGAAGGTTACCAGTACTACTGGTCCATTTATCCTGACACCAGTTATATCACAGCGTTTCCCGGGAAGGTTACCAGTACTACTGGTACATTTATCCTGACACCAGTTATATCACGGTGTTTCCCGGAAAGGTTACCAGTACTACTGGTCCATTTATCCTGACACCAGTTATATCACGGCGTTTCCCGTGTAGGTTACCAGTACTACTGGTCCATTTATCCTGACACCAGTTATATCACAGCGTTTCCCGGGTAGGTTACCAGTCACCAGTTATATCACAGCGTTTCCCGGTAGGTTACCAGTACTACTGGTCCATTTTTCCTGACACCAGTTATATCGCAGCGTTTCCCGGGTAGGTTACCAGTACTACTGGTCCATTTATCCTGACACCAGTTATATCACAGTGTTTCCCGGGAAGGTTACCAGTACTACTGGTCCATTTATCCTGACACCAGTTATATCACAGTGTTTCCCGTGAAGGTTACCAGTACTACTGGTCCATTTATCCTGACACCAGTTATATCACAGTGTTTCCCGGGAAGGTTACCAGTACTACTGGTCCATTTATCCTGACACCAGTTATATCACAGTGTTTCCAGGGAAGGTTACCAGTACTACTGGTCCATTTATCATGACACCAGTTATATCACGGTGTTTCCTTTGTAGGTTACCAGTACTACTGGTCCATTTATCCTGACACAAGTTATATCACAGTGTTTCCCGGGTAGGTTACCAGTAGTTCTGGTACATTTATCCTGACACCAGTTATATCACAGTGTTCCCGGGTAGGTTACCAGTACTACTGGTCCATTTATCCTGACACCAGTTATATCACAGCGTTTCCCGGGAAGGTTACCAGTACTACTTGTCCATTTATCCTGACACCAGTTATATCACGGCGTTTCCCGGGTAGGTTACCAGTACTACTGGTCCATTTATCCTGACACCAGTTATCTCACAGCGTTTCCCGGGAAGGTTACCAGTACTACTGGTCCATTTATCCTGACACCAGTTATATCACAGCGTTTCCCGGGTAGGTTACCAGTACTACTGGTCCATTTATCCTGACACCAGTTATATCACAGTGTTTCCCGGGAAGGTTACCAGTACTACTGGTCCATTTATCCTGACACCAGTTATATCACAGCGTTTCCCGGGTAGGTTACCAGTACTACTGGTCCATTTATCCTGACACCAGTTATATCACAGCGTTTCCCGGGTAGGTTACCAGTACTACTGGTCCATTTATCCTGACACCAGTTATCTCACGGCGTTTCCCGGGAAGGTTACCAGTACTACTGGTCCATTTATCCTGACACCAGTTATATCACAGCGTTTCCCGGGTAGGTTACCAGTACTACTGGTCCATTTATCCTGACACCAGTTATATCACAGCGTTTCCCGGGTAGGTTACCAGTACTACTGGTCTATTTATCCTGACACCAGTTATATCACAGCGTTTCCCGGGAAGGTTACCAGTACTACTGGTCCATTTATCCTGACACCAGTTATATCACAGCGTTTCCCGGGTAGGTTACCAGTACTACTGGTCCATTTATCCTGACACCAGTCTGTCAGTCGTAATGCAACGGAGGGCAGCCACTTCTACCCTTCGTTGGTATGACTCGGCCGTGGATCGAACCTGCGACATCCTGCTCCCGAGACTGACGCTCTACCACTTCACCACCGAGACTGACGCTCTACCACTACACCACGGAGGCGATCATAATGTAGACAATAACATCTCTACTTGTGTATACGAAATTGAACATCGTATTCAGATGTTCCTCTGTGTTATCAACACGTTTCTCACATACAACAAACATTATCTATTTTTTTGGTCAAAAATGAATTCAAAAGTCGCCTGCGTTCAAACGTGTCTGAATGTTTTCAAGATACAAAGATCAAGTTGGGATCAAAGAAACATGAGTACCTTTATATGGCGTCTAAATGTTGACATTCACGTCAAATAAAATCCCCCCCATCACCCTTTCCCACATATAGTCGCATCTGTAGCGAACTCCTTTGGAAACACTGTGGCATAGAAGAAATTGTTCATAATGAGCAATTACTCTTTCTGCCATAATGTTTTGAACTCTTTTTGCCATAATGTTTTGAACTCTTTCTGCCATAATGTTTTGAACTCTTTCTGCCATAATGTTTTGAACTCTTTCTGCCATAATGTTTTGAACTCTTTCTGCCATAATGTTTTGAACTCTTTCTGCCATAATGTTTTGAACTCTTTTTGCCATAATGTTTTGAACTCTTTCTGCCATAATGTTTTGAACATTTTTTGCCATAATGTTTTGAACTCTTTCTGCCATAATGTTTTGAACTCTTTCTGCCATAATGTTTTGAACTCTTTCTGCCATAATGTTTTGAACTCTTTCTGCCATAATGTTTTGAACTCTTTCTGCCATAATGTTTTGAACTCTTTCTGCCATAATGTTTTGAACTCTTTCTGCCATAATGTTTTGAACTCTTTCTGCCATAATGTTTTGAACTCTTTATACAATACATATACTTTCATTCCTAGAGATGTTCCATATGTGTGCCTGGCTATATATTTTCAAAGTGCTTCAGATTTATTGTATGTTAGAAAAGGATCAAAATTGTATTTAATCACAAGTTAGCGATCATTAAAGTTATACTTAAATCATCAACTGCAAATAACAAACTGCTGTTATCTTTCGGATCAATTTACCCTCTTGTTTGTCACTTTATGACGTGGCTGGCCAATATCACGTTTAACCTCATTTTGTTACCACTAAAATGTTGTAAATAAAATGCGGAACTGGGAAACAGATCTATCCCAACATCAACAAAGCCAAATTCATGAAGATCAATAACAAGTACAAGCAACAAATTACCATCAAAGACAACATTGACAAACTACAACAATTCACGTACTCGGACAGAGATATCCGCCGGGGCCGAGTGGTTAACCCTTTCCCTCATATGACAATTCTGCAGCAGACGACTTTGATCATATTTTGTCAAAACATAGAAAATCTCTTTAATTGAATGGATAACCTATGATTAAAAGTGGAAAACATTGTGGCAAAAAGAGAAATTGCTTGTTTTGAGCAATTTCTTCTTTTGTCACTATGTTTTCAAAAAGCCCTCTGCTGCAGAGGCGTCAGAAAGCGTCTATATGAGGGAAAGGGTTAACATGTTTGAAATTAACTGGGATCAGCACTTAACCCTTTCCCACATACAACACATCTGCAGCAGATGACTTTGAAAACATACCCGAAAACAAAATGGAAACTCCCTTTATTAAATGAAAGTACACTAATTAAATAGAGTTGAAAACATGGCGACAGAAGGAGAGATTGCTCGTCTTGAGCAATTTCTTCTTTCGTCTTCACGTTTTCAAAAAGCCATCTGCTGCAGAGGCGTCAGAAAGCGTCTATATGAGGTAAAGGGTTAAATCAAACCCAGGGTATTAAGCATTTAGTTCTCGGCGTCCATACAATAACCGAATCGTTGAAGGAATAAAAACGTATACCAGGAAGTAGTGCAGTTAATGTAACCATTTCCTTGTAGACGCATATTGACAAAGATGTCTTCTGAAAACATTGTGACAAAAAGGAGAAATTACTCTTATTGAGCAATTTCTTCATTTGTCATAATGTTTTAATTCGGTTTCAAAAGTAAAGTGACAAAAGGAGAAATGTCTCTTATTGAGCAATATCTTCTTTTGTCATAATGTTTTAACTCTGTTATAAATGTTCAAAGCCGTTTGCTGCCGATGTGTTCTATTATATTCTATATTCATTGTTCATCTAAAACTGGCCGCCGTGATATGAAAACGGCGTTAAGCCCCAATCAATTTACAAAGAAAACTTGAAAACATTTAGGCTTAAAAAGATTTAAAAGAGTGTATTTGTTCTCGAAAGTCCACTGTTACATAGGCTTCAAAAGGTTTATGTATGAGGGAAATATGCAAAAAACAAAACCAAAACATGCAAAACGCATTCATGTTTTCCTTATTGAAAGTGGCTTGAGGTCGGTCACTCACGATGAGTGGTTTTTTTACCGTTTGGTGAAAGAGTTTCCTTGTCAGCAATCCTGAAACTTGTATCAACATACTTGAGTTTTAACAACTACAGACTCATCTCGGTTCTTTAACTTTTGCAATTGTTGTTTAAATTGTAGATTGTACCTTTCCAACATGCAAACGCTTTCTGACTTCCTTGAAGCAGAAGATGGTGTGGCAAAAGAAGAAATTGCTCGTAATTTGTCCTTTTGTCATAATGTTTTAACTCTATTTAATACATAAAATATAATTTATGGAGATTTTCGCGGTTTTTCCATTACGTTTTCAAAGTCGTCTGCATATTTGGTCTATTTGAAGGATAACGGACACGAAAATGTTGTTGTAGACGTCAATACAGAGAGATAAGGGAGTTAACTCTCAATTAGTTACTTCAATCAGGGACACTATATATAGTGTCCCTGCTTCAATCATTCTGAGATTTGTTAAACAAAATAATCATTCGAGTTTCACAATATGAGCCGTCCCGCGGGAAAACCAACAGTGTGGACTCTGCGTAAAGTATCGACTCGGATCAGCATAAGCATGCCGCGCAGGCTAACCCGGATAGACACTTTTCGCCTCCTGTGGATTTTCTGTTTCAGGAATCACTACTCTATACATCTTTCCCCCTAAGACGGAATGTGTCGGCCGGATCAGTCTGCGCGGACAGCGCAGGCTGATCTGGTCGATACATTACGCAGATGATATGAGCCGTACCGCGGGAAAAACCAACACTGTGGACTCTGCGTACAGTATGGACAGATACTTTTCGCCTCCAGTGGATTTTCCGTTTCGGGTATCATTACTCTATACCTCTATCACCCTGAGACGGAATGTGTCGGCCCGGATCAGTCTGCGCAGGCTGATCTTGGTCGATGCATTACATAGAGGCCATAATGTTGATTTTCTTGGGGGAAGGCTGATATGTTTAAAATTAACCAATGTTTCTTCACAGTATGTGCGGTTTTATAACACAATCAACGGAAAGATTGATTAAATTGTAAGTTCGGATTCCAAATTATCTTGAAACGGAAGCAAAAAACTTTTTGAAATAGTGTGTTAGATGTTTTGTCTGTGTTGTCCCTTACACTTTTTATGTCTTAATAGTTCATTCTTTGCAATGTATATGTCATGTAAATAAATGTCAAATTGTGTGTTATGACTAGAAGATGTATTAGCTTATGTCAATAAAAAATGTATTTTCTTGTCTATATTTCGTACTGGAAGGGAAATAAATCACAGAAGGATAAAGAACTCGTCAAAATTGATATGTTGCACATAACTTTTAATTACGTTGCATGTCATGAAAGAACGCTTAACGCTAAAATGCTATATATAGGCTCTGTCATAACTTATTTATCGCACGCGGGAAAGTGTTATATGTGTTGACATTTCGCCGTGAACAATTTACGCGTTCTTTGAGGGTTGCGATAAGGAAAATTAGTAACATAATAAAATAAGCATAACAGCCGTTCCACGAGAAAACCAACATTATTTGATCTGTGTAATGTATCGACCCAGATCAGCCTGCGCAATCCGCGCAGGCTCATACGGGCCGAAACATTCAGTCTCTGGGAGATAGAGGTATAGGGTAATGATTCCTGAAACAGAGAATCCACAGGAGGCGAAAAGTGTCTCTCCGGGTTAGACCTGCACGGCATGCTAAGGCTGGTCTGGGTCGATACTTTAGGCAGAGTTCACAATGTTGGTTTTCTCGCTGGACGGCTCATATATACCGCGCGAAGACTGATCTTTCGGATATACGTGCAGACCGATCGGGAGCTTCTCGGTTGGCCATCGACTTGTGCAAGCATCATATAACCTTCTGAAGAATGGATTTAATTTGAACTTGTTATTTTATTTAATATCGATTGCGGAACAAATCAATCACGCTCGATGTTTGCTTCCTGGAGAAGTACCAAGTACTCACGCCGTTTTTGTGGGAAAAATCCCAAATGCAATAACTCGTTTATTACAGGTTTCGTACCGAGACCCTTGGTACGAGAGGCCGACGCTCTAACACAGCTCTGCTGTCATTCACGGTGAATGGATTGTTCTAATAACGACCAAATATGCAATTTGATCGAAATTCCCGTTAATTTAAACATTTCTGAAGGTTAATTTTCATGTTATGTGGCTTAAATGTCCTGTCAGATCTCAACGTTTATCAATTCGTGCATCTTTCTGGAAACCAATGCATGCTTCACATGTTCAATGAGGAAGAATAAGAAGACGCTGTTTTCAAACAGAAATCTGTCATATCACGGCGGTCAGTTCACCTACTCGTATGTTTCCTGGTTTTCTCACACCAGTTAGTATCATTATTATCATTCTTTCATTCTTTATTTCCTCCCAAATGGAAGATCATTTCAAATAACAAAGACATTTATTAACAAAATCAATTGAATATACAACATTATGAGAGAGAGAGAGAGAGAGAGAGAGAGAGATAGAGAGAGAGAGAGAGAGAGAGAGAGAGAGAGAGAGAGAGAGAGAGAGAGAGAGAGAGAGAGAGAGAGAGAGAGAGAGTGAGAGAGAGAGGGGGGGGGGGGGGGAGATAGAGAGATAGATATATATATATATATATAGAGAGAGAGAGAGAGAGAGAGAGAGAGAGAGAGAGAGGGGATGAGAGAGGAAAAGAGAGAGAGGGGTGAGAGAGAGAGGGGGGAGAGAGAGGGAGAGAAAGAGAGAGAGAGAGAGAGAGAGAGAGAGAGAGAGAGGGGGAGAGAGAGGGAGATAGAGAGAAAGAGATAGAGAGAGAGAGAGGGAGAGAGAGAGAGAGAAAGAGAGAGAGAGTTAATAATGTCAACTGGCTGAGAGAGAGATGAGAGAGAGACGAGAGAGAGAGAGAGAGAGAGAGCGGGATGAGAGAGGAAAAGAGAGAGAGGGGTGAGAGAGAGAGGGGGGAGAGAGAGGGAGAGAAAGAGAGAGAGAGAGAGAGAGAGAGAGAGGGGGGGAGAGAGGGGGAGAGAGAGGG
>JASEVX010000024.1:1325117-1373958 GCA_031761405.1 Serripes groenlandicus | reverse complement strand
CAAAAACATAATGGGCGCGATGTTAGATTGATGGGTGTCGGTGTTATATCCGTTTTCTCAAGATCTGTCCAATCTCTTCGTGAGCTGAATGACAAACTCCAGCTAATTTTGAACAATTTCTGCGATACTTTTTGTATTATTGGTCCATTAAAGCTAACTTGACGATGAATGAATCTTAATTCAAACCCCTTTCCCACATACAAACAGTCTCATCAGCAGACGACTTTGGAAACGTAGACACAGTTATTGAATCGTTGTTTTACGAGTCAATTGCGATCAGAGTAGATTAAGATCGACCAGCACTACCTGATATAATCTGCACTGTCCACTAATCAGTCATAATTATTAATAAATTATATTTTATTAGACATTTTTGAATTTCGATTATTAGGGTTTGATGCACTGGAAAATTTATTTCAACTGAATTTACAGAGACGAGGTGTGATAATATTTTGTAAAATAGTGGAATGACTCATAATGAAAATATTCATTGAGATGTTCACATGGTGCACATGCCACATATGATTTTTTAACTATTTGTGACGAATGGAGTTTTATTTATTTCTAGAGAGATCTCGTATTTTTGAAAGTCTACTGCTGCAGATTCGCTGAAATAGGAACAGAAGTTAAAATAGTCGTCACGTTGTGATAATTTGAAAACATTATGGGACCATAGAAGTTGCTTGTTTTGAGTTTTGACAGAAATTCGGCTGTTTCAGAAGCTTCGAGGGTCATCTCTAACATCGACAGGGTTAACTCTTTCGGCGCCGAATTGTTTAAAGTAGACTCTTCCATGTTCAAACTCGGACGACTTTATTTTCATCTCATAAGATTTTTGGAATATTTTTATAACTCACAGCCAAACAATGCAGATTTCAGGTGAGACAGCTCGTAACGAGCTGACTCACCTGAATCTGCATTGTTTGCAAAAAGCTCAATATTGCCTTTGGCGCTGAAAGAGTTAAATACCAGGGGGATCAATGTTATGCAGGAAATGGTATGACTGTAGGCACGATATAACTGAACCATTCAGCGTTTTAACAACCTTAAATGAGCCGTTCCGCGAGAAAAACCAACATTGTGGACTCCGCTTAAGCATGTCACATAGGCTTAACCGGACAAACACTTTTCGCCTCCTGCGGATTTTCTGTTTCAGGAATTATTACTCTATACCTCTATACCCCTGGGACGAAATGTGTCGCTGCGGATTAGCCTGCGCAGATTGTGCAGGCTGATATTGGTCAAAAGATTGTTAGTTTTCTCGCGGAGCGGCTCAAATTATATTGCAATATGTAAATTTCTTACTACATCGTACTATCGTATACGCAAGATGAACTCCATTTGCATTTTGATTTTTTTTTTTTTTTACTCTGTAACGTTAAATACTTCAACCCTTTTCCGCAGCAGTCGACTTTGAATAAAGCTTGGCAAAAATATTCAACAACTCTATAAATGAAGATGTAATTAAGCGAAGCTCTGCGGTAAACCAACCGATCAGTCGGCTCTTAGTCCCAGAATGTTTCAAGAACCTTCCTACAGAAATAGACCATTTGAATCAAATTTATTTGATGAGCTGTTATATCTTTACATAGACTTGTAATAATTACTTTGATACGCTGTTATATCTTTACATAGACTTGTAATGATTACTTTGATACGCTGTTATATCTTTACATAGACTTGTAATGATTACTTTGATACGCTGTTATAGCTTTACATAGACTTGTAATAATTACTTTGATACGCTGTTATATCTTTACAGAGACTTGTAATAATTACTTTGATGCGCTGTTATATCTTTACAGAGACTTGTAATAATTACTTTGATGCGCTGTTATATCTTTACAGAGACTTGTAATGATTACTTTGATGCGCTGTTATATCTTTACAGAGACTTGTAATGATTACTTTGATGCGCTGTTATATCTTTACAGAGACTTGTAATAATTACTTTGATGCGCTGTTATATCTTTACAGAGACTTGTAATGATTACTTTGATGCGCTGTTATATCTTTACAGAGACTTGTAATGATTACTTTGATGCGCTGTTATATCTTTACAGAGACTTGTAATAATTACTTTGATGCGCTGTTATATCTTTACATAGACTTGTAATGATTACTTTGATGCGCTGTTATATCTTTACAGAGACTTGTAATGATTACTTTGATACGCTGTTATATCTTTACATAGACTTGTAATAATTACTTTGATGCGCTGTTATATCTTTACATAGACTTGTAATGATTACTTTGATACGCTGTTATATCTTTACATAGACTTGTAATGATTACTTTGATGCGCTGTTATATCTTTACATAGACTTGTAATGATTACTTTGATGCGCTGTTATATCTTTACAGAGACTTGTAATAATTACTGTAAGGTTTGTTTTCGCAGAACAACACTCACTAATTGAGTCCAATTAATTAATCCAAGTGGTTCATAAAACGGGGTAAATTGATCTTTAGGTCCGGGCGATTCGAATCCCATCGTTAGGCGAGGTAATCCTTTGCGATTTCTCACACATTTCGGCGCCAGTACTTAATTTAAACTTATTTATTTTAACATCGATTGCGAAACAACGATCGATGTCTGCTTCCTGCGAACTTATCCAGCACGCGTGCCGTTTGTGTGAAGAAATGTCGAAGGCAGAACCAGCTTGTCACGGGATTCGAATTCGGGACCTTTGGTACGAGAGGCCGACGCTCTACCACTGTACCACTGTCTTCACACTGTGCCCCAGTACTTGTTTAGTTCTCAGGAAGTCAAGGTGCGTTTGCTCAGTTGGTACCGTTAAGGTTCACTGAAAAAGGGGTCGTAGATTCGAACCGTTGTTCTTCCATTCATTTCTACAAATGATTTGACAACATTCTTTGTGACTAGACTTATTTGTAATTAGCAAATGGATTATAAATCAATGTTTGAAGGTAGTAAGAAATATAGGAAGCACTGTGTGTTCAGTATTGGCGAGAAAGAGCGAGAGTTAGTGGTGTGTTGTTGAAAATGGCATTATATTCCAAAAGTTGAACAATTTATAAGGTTGTCACAGTTTCACTACTATTTACTTACTTATTGAGATTTTCCACGTGTTTTCATGTCGTCTGCTGCAGATTATCGTATGTGGGAAAGTGTTAATGATCACAGATTTGCGACATCAATATGTCACCAATGGTCTACCAATTTGTAATATTACAATGTTACATCCATGCGCAAATCAGATACGCAGCGTCGTTGTGAACGTTTTCTTTCTTACTATAGCTTACCCTTGCCCTGGTACGGGTGACATTTGACGCCCTTGCAGAAGGAAATATTTTAGGAACATTGTATGAAAAAGAAGAATTTTCTAAGAATTTGCCATTTTTCTTTCCTCCCACAATGTTTTCAAATTGTATTCCAATGTTCTATACGATATATAGACCAACTATCTCAAATAATTCCAGAACAGGCCATTCTAAAGTTATTAAGTCTGAAACACGGTTTACCCTTTCTCCCTTACAACAAATCTACAGCAGGCGACTTTGAAAATAAGAGTATGGAAATATCTACAAAATGATGGTGTAATTGTTCTTTAGAGTTAAGTCTTTGTGGCAAAAGGATGGGCACGTTTTCTTATTACCTTACCACTTTCCCAAATACAGCAAACATACAGCAGAAGACTTTGACAAGTATTTGCAAAAATGTGAAAATCTCTATAATAATTCTACTATAATAATTGAATAAAGTTAGAAATAATGTGTTTTCAAAAGTCAACTGCTGCAGAGGCGTCAAAAAGCGTCTATATGTGGGAAAGGGTTAATTGTGTCAAAAGGCGTCTACACGTGAGATTAGTTTAATGGAATAAACAGATACATTTACAGTTTGTGACCATCTGTAGATAACTATTTTCTGTACGAATCATTCGAGCGAGCTATCATCGCTGTCCATAGCAAGGTATTTTTAAAACTCGTATTTTAAATGAGGGACATTTAACACCAAGAGATGCAGATTTTCTCACCGTATCTACTTGCACATAAACCTGCCACCTGAAACACTTCCCTTTATCCCAAAATAAGATGTCAGGGGCGTAGCCTTTGTAATAATCAATGTGTAGGCCGTCATTGTGGACTCTGCGTAAAGTATCGACCCGGATCAGCCTAAGCATGCCACACAGGCCTACCCGGATAGACACTTCCCGCCTCCTGTGGATTTTCTGTTTCAGGAATAACTACTCTATACATCTATCCCCCCTTAGACGGAATGTGTCGGCAGACTGATCTGGTTTTTGTAGATTTTTACGCACCCGCAGCAGACACCTTTTGAAAACATTGTTGAAAGGAGAAATTGCTCATTATGAGTAATTACTCCTTTTACCACAATGTTTTCAACTATTTTCTATAATTACACTTTTAACTTCAGTTTTCGCCTAGTGAACTCTTTTTAATGTAAGACCCCCCCCCCCCCCCCCCCCCCCCCCCCCCCCCCACCCCATTTTTCTTTGGGTTGTTTTAAAGCATAGAGGTAACTTTTTTCAATGATATATTATTAGTCGCCGGGCAGAAGCCCGCGACTTCTATTTTTAATAGCTTTTCGGAAATCACATGGGAGGAGGGATAATTATTGGAAAGAAACACATTAAGATGTTTTGAACATATTACAATTGTGTTTGTTTAAAAACACTAAGTAATGACACATCTAAAATGGAATAAACATTTCGATGTTTTAGGTATTTTTAGTTTCATTTTGTTGAATTGCATTTAAGTGTTTTTGTCTTATTTACGAAGACAAATGTGGTCCCTGCTAGACTTGCAACCAACTGCTATATGTCAATATTGAGATATATTGAAATAAAAATCACGTCAAATTCTACTTTCAATAGTAATGTTAACTTACTGAATGTTATTTTCATGTTCAAAAATATGTCTTGATTTGTGAAGAATTCATTTGATAATGTTAACTCGTGTATATCTAAAATATGAACTGTTTCTAACCTAGAACTGTTGATTACGTCACTACCGAGTACCGCCCGCATAGATTTGTAAATTTTGCACACGCTACTATATACTACTGTACTTACTGTGTGTGCGATAACCAATGAAAAGCTGGATTTGCACGCGATACATTTTACAACAAAAACGTGCGTCGCTTACACTCATACGATGGGCTGAATATGCACAATGACACACACACACACTTGTATAGTTACCCATGAACATAAACTGGTAACAGAAACAAAAATAAGAAATAATTTGTGAAAATATGTCTCAAATATAAGCCTGTTTATCGGTCGTGAACGTCGAAACGCCTTTTTCTCAGTTTGTGACCTAGTTTCATATTGCCAAAATGTAAACAAAGCGATGTGACCGGAAGTAAAATGTAAACTTAGAAAAGTGACTAGGTTATGCAGACAAAAAATGTCGCACGACAAATTGATTTTTCTTAAACGTCACGAAACGAATGCATGGGTCGAATGTAGGAGAAAGAAAGATAATATAGAAATGCTTTTCTCTCTCGAATGCAGTGGAATAAAACATGCACTAAAGCTTTGCCTGATTTTTTATTCACTTTCTTCGATGTCTGACACTACGACTCGATGAAGCCTGATACGAGGGTAAACATTTCGAAAGAATGCTCAAACACCTTATTACAGATAGATAGCTAATATTACACACTTAAAAATATTACACACTTAAATGATTAAATATATGTGATATTAAATGTTGAAACAAATTAAGAGAAGAACAAACTCTGATAAACAATAGATTTAGAAATAAAGAAAATCTGCTCTTTCGCACCCAATTAATTTCATACTTGCCACATATATTGTATGCATCAACGATTTAGATAAACAATTTAGCTGTTATATTGTTACAAGTGTGGTCTACTTGTGAAATAATTAGTATTAAAAAGGAGGAAGTTCATGTCTTCAGCAATTTAACCGTTTTCTCAATGTTTTAAGCGATTAAAGGTTTTCATTGTTGCTTCAGACATGGAAAGGGTTTAATAGCTTTTTATTGCATGTAGATTTAAATCCCAAAATGTATTAATTTGTTTTGTTTTTTGACAAATACAAAACATCCAAAATCCTGACCAAAAGAAATCCTGAAATTTGTAGATCTATGTGGAATTTCAAAAATCCTGGAATTAATCCTTATGAAAACATTATGTGTATGTTTAGACTAATGAAAGTCAAGACTACATGTGTGTTAAAAAATAAATCAATGCAGTCTTTTCCGGCGACATTGATGCCTTGCATCAACTTTCTCTTGTGATCTACATGAGAAACGCTTAGAAAGTGTGACTATTGAGGACTAAAACTGGTCGATTTAGACGGAAACAAAGAAGGAATTTATTTGGTGTATTGTAACCTAAAAGTACAAAACTACTTGTCAGGAAGTTAACGTTTTCCCTTTCAGATGACAGTTGACGCCTTTGTAGTAGGCTACAACAAAAATGTAAACACAAAAAAATACAAAACAAACCAAACTATTTAACATTCCCCCCTTTCTCACAATTTTGCACAATTGTCCCTTAATCACAATTTGATAGAGGCTAATTGTTGAGTCGACTAATGTACCAACTAAATGGAATTACTTCTTTCCAAGATATAGAAGGCTAATTGTTGAGTCGACTAATGTACTAACTAAATGGAATTACTTCTTTCCAAGATATAGAAGGCTAATTGTTGAGTCGACTAAATGTACTAACTAAATGGAATTACTTCTTTCCAAGATATAGCTAGAAGTTTAATTGTTGCGCCAAGTAATGTACTAACTAAATGGAATTACTTCTTTCCAAGATATAGAAGGTTAATTGTTGCGTCAAGTAATGTACTAACTAAATGGCATTACTTCTTTCCAAGATGTAGAAGGTTAATTGTTGCGTCAAGTAATGTACTAATTAAATGGAATTACTTCTTTCCAAGATATAGAAGGTTAATTGTTGCGTCAAGTAATGTACTAACTAAATGGCATTACTTCTTTCCAAGATATAGAAGGTTAATTGTTGCGTCAAGTAATGTACTAACTAAATGGCATTACTTCTTTCCGATATATAGAAGGCTAATTGGTTAGCCAAGTTATTTATTAACTAAATGGCATTACTTCTTTCAGATATATATAAAAGGCTAATTGGTGCGTCGAGTAAAGTACTAAATAAATGGCAAAACTGTTTTAACCCATTTAAAGGAATACTGTCTACTAAGTCTGATAATACTTTCATATATACCCATTTAAAGAAATACTGTCTACTAGGTATCAATACTAATTTCATATATACCCATTTAAAGGAATACTGTCTACTAGGTCTCAATAATACTTTCATATATACCCATTTGAAACGAATACTGTCTACTAGGTCTCAATAATACCTTCATATATACCTATTTAAAGGAATAATGTCAACTAGGTCTGAATAATACTTTCATATATACCCATTTAAAGGAATACTGTCTACTAGGTCTCAATAATATTTTCATATTTACCCATTTAAAGGAATACTGTCAACTAGGTCTCAATAATACTTTCATATATACCCATTTAAAGGAATTATGTCTACTAGGTTTCAATAATACTTTCATATATACCCATTTAAAGGAATTATGTCTACTAGGTTTCAATAATACTTTCATATATACCCATTTAAAGGAATACTGTCAACTAGGTCTGAATAATACTTTCATATATACCCATTTAAAGGAATACTTTCATATATACCAATTTAATGGAATACTGTCTACTAGGTCTCAATAATACTTTCATATATACCCATTTAAAGGAATACTGTCAACTAGGTCTGAATAATACTTTCATATATACCCATTTAAAGGAATACTTTCATATATACCAATTTAATGGAATACTGTCTACTAGGTCTCAATAATACTTTCATATATACCCATTTAAAGGAATACTGTCAACTTGGTCTCAATACTACTTTCATTTATACCCATTTAAAGGAATACTGTTTTCTAGGTCTCAATAATGCTTTCATATATACCCATTTAAAGGAATACTGTCTACTAGGTCTCAATAATACTTTCATTTATACCCATTTAAAGGAATACTGTCTACTAGGTCTCAATAATATTTTCATGTATATCCATTTAAAGGAATACTGTCTACTAGGTCTCAATAATACTTTCATATATACCCATTTAAAGGAATAAAGTCTACTAGGTCTCAATAATACTTTCATGTATATCCATTTAAAGGAATAATGTCTACTAGGTCTCAATAATACTTTCATATTCATTTTTTTTAAATACATCTTTTATTTGTCAGAGAGCAAAATTGCACATTAAGTTAATGTTTAAAAGAAGGTTGAAACAAACATTGTGTTATGACAGACCTACCAAATGTCCGTTGTTAACCCTTTCCTACCTATAGATGCATTTTGACGCTGACGACTTTTGAAAACATCGTGACAAAAGGAAAAATTGCTCAAAACGAGCAATTTCTTTTTTTGCAACAATGTTTTCAACTTGTTTCAGTGAATATACCTACAATTTGAATCGGAACTACACGACATTTAAAATATTTGAAATAGAACGCTTTTCAAATTATTGTGAGAAAGGGCCAACAAATAGTTCAAAACGATAACTGTCACCTTTTCCCATGACGTTTCCAACTTTGAATTCGTATCCCTTTTCTTTATGTAACCTTAGCAAGACGGTTTATGCTTTTGAAACTGAAGAACGTATACAACTTTAAACTCTATGGACAGAGCAGATTAAAGAAAGGAAATCCCGAGTTCAATCCTCAGCGGAAACATGTGTTTTAAGGGATCCGCTGTGGCCGTCGGGGATTTGAAACCGCGCGTCCCGGGTCCCAGTTGCGGAGGTCATGGTGGAGTGCCCTTGGGTAGGGCACATTTTCTAGCCTAGAAACGGTTTTATACTCCGGGATCATGACTAAGTGATCTGTCGCCGTGATATAACTGTAATCATGTTGAAAACGGCGTAAATGTGTTTTGTATAAACTATGTGGTTTCTAACAGGCATATGCAATTACTGCATATAAAAATGAAATAGTGTTTAAACCCAACTATAAACGGTGCTGAATAAAAGGTTTTCAACACTTCTCAATAATTATAAATATCATTTACAGAGATTTTCGATAAATTTGCCTAGTTGTCTGCGACAGAATTGTAGTATGTGGGAAAAGGTAAACATGAATAGAAATCTAACTCCCAGTATAAACTAGTTGATCTATAAGGTGACTCTAATACCCCAATACTTTCCCACATTCTCCTATATGTGTATTTTAATAGATCAGTTAAATCGGGCATTTCATATGTAAACATCAAATACTTCGCTATTTGATTATTGATATTGAAGTTATGTATATAATCAGCAAATAGTGAATGATATCGGCAAGAAATCATTGAACATTGAATTCACATCAAGGCATATACTATGCATGTGATCAAAATAAAGTATCGTCTTTTATTTGATTCATACTATGAGTAATATTCTCAAACTGATTATGACAATTTTAATTCTTTCTTTTTTTAAAACATAACTGAAAAGATTCACACTGCATTGAGACCAGATACTCTTCCGGGAA
The DNA here is from genome assembly GCA_031761405.1 of Serripes groenlandicus. Lineage (NCBI taxonomy): Eukaryota > Metazoa > Mollusca > Bivalvia > Cardiida > Cardiidae > Serripes > Serripes groenlandicus. Next base: position 1,364,412 of record JASEVX010000024.1, on the reverse strand, counting down.
TGTTGATGAATCACGTATTGTCGAAAGGGTGAACTTCCAAACAGACTGTACGGTGGTACATGCTGATTTTTAATCAGTTCCGCTCGTCAAGGTTCGAAGTTGGATATTCAGTGTATCGTGACCCAGTCGAACTCGAACTTATCACTTCACATAGACAAAGATAGTCAATAACTAAACAACAACAATGAACTTATCACTTCACATAGACAAAGATAGTCAATAACTAATCAACAACCTTGAACTTATCACTTCACCTAGACAAAGATAGGCAATAACCAATCACCAACCTTGAACTTATCACTTCACCTAGACAAGGATAGGCAATAACTAAACAACAACAATGAACTTATCACTTCACATAGACAAAGATAGTCAATAACTAAACAACAACAATGAACTTATCACTTCACATAGACAAAGATAGTCAATAACTAATCAACAACAATGAACTTATCACTTCACCTAGACAAAGATAGTCAATAACTAATCACCAGCCTTGAACTTATCACTTCACCTAGACAAAGATAGTCAATAACTAATCAACAACCTGGAACTTATCACTTCACATAGACAAAGATAGTCAATAACTAATCAACAACAATGAACTTATCACTTCACATAGACAAAGATAGTCAATAACCAATCAACAACAATGAACTTATCACTTCACATAGACAAAGATAGGCGATAACTAATCAACAACAATGAACTTATCACTTCACATAGACAAAGATAGGCAATAACTAATCAACAACCTTGAACTTATCACTTCACATAGACAAATATAGGCAATTACCAATCAACAACCTTGAACTTATCACTTCACATAGACAAAGATAGGCAATAACCAATCACCAACCTTGAACTTATCACTTCACCTAGTCAAATATAGGCAATAACCAATCGAACTTATCACTTCACATAGACAAGGATAGGCAATAACTAATCACCAACCTTGAACTTATCACTTCACATAGACAAAGATAGGCAATAACTAATCAACATTAATGAACTTATCACTTCACCTAGTCAAAGATAGGCAATACCAATCAACAACCTGGAACTTATCACTTCACATAGACAAAGATAGGCAATAACTAATCAACAACCTTGAACTTATCACTTCACATAGACAAAGATAGGCAATAACTAATCACCAACAATGAACTTATCACTTCACATAGACAAAGATAGTCAATAACCAATCACCAACTTTGAACTTATCACTTCACTTAGACAAAGATAGGCAATAACCAATCAACAACCTTGAACTTATCACTTTACCTAGACAAATATAGGCAATAACCAATCACCAACCTTGAACTTAACACTTCACCTAGACAAAGGTAGGCAATAACTAATCAACAACCTTGAACTTATCACTTTACATAGACAAAGATAGGTAATAACCAATCAACAACCTTGAACTTAACACTTCACCTAGACAAGGATAGGCAATAACCAATCACCAACCTTGAACTTATCACTTCACATAGACAAGGATAGGCAATAACCAATCAACAACCTTGAACTTATCACTTTACCTAGACAAATATAGGCAATAACCAATCACCAACCTTGAACTTAACACTTCACCTAGACAAAGGTAGGCAATAACCAATCAACAACCTTGAACGTATCACTTCACATAGACAAAGATAGGCAATAACCAATCAACAACAATGAACTTAACACTTCATCTAGACAAAGATAGTCAATAACCAATCAACAACCTTGAACGTATCACTTCACATAGACAAAGATAGGCAATAACCAATCACCAACCTTGAACTTAACACTTCACCTAGACAAAGGTAGGCAATAACCAATCACCAACATTGAACTTATCACTTCACATAGACAAGGATAGGCAATAACTATTCAACAACATTGAACTTATCACTTGACCTAGTCAAAGATAGGCAATACCAATCAACAACCTTGAACTTATCACTTCACATAGACAAGGATAGGCAATAACTATTCAACAACATTGAACTTATCACTTGACCTAGTCAAAGATAGGCAATACCAATCAACAACCTTGAACTTATCACTTCACATAGACAAAGATAGGCAATAACCAATCACCAACTTTGAACTTATCACTTCACTTAGACAAAGATAGGCAATAACCAATCAACAACCTTGAACTTATCACTTTACCTAGACAAATATAGGCAATAACCAATCACCAACCTTGAACTTAACACTTCACCTAGACAAAGGTAGGCAATAACTAATCAACAACCTTGAACTTATCACTTCACATAGACAAAGATAGGTAATAACCAATCAACAACCTTGAACTTAACACTTCACCTAGACAAGGATAGGCAATTACCAATCACCAACCTTGAACTTATCACTTCACATAGACAAGGATAGGCAATAAACAATCAACAACCTTGAACTTATCACTTTACCTAGACAAATATAGGCAATAACCAATCACCAACCTTGAACTTAACACTTCACCTAGAAAAAGGTAGGCAATAACCAATCAACAACCTTGAACGTATCACTTCACATAGACAAAGATAGGCAATAACCAATCAACAACCTTGAACTTAACACTTCACCTAGACAAAGATAGTCAATAACCAATCAACAACCTTGAACGTATCACTTCACATAGACAAAGATAGGCAATAACCAATCACCAACCTTGAACTTAACACTTCACCTAGACAAAGGTAGGCAATAACCAATCACCAACATTGAACTTATCACTTCACATAGACAAGGATAGGCAATAACTATTCAACAACATTGAACTTATCACTTGACCTAATCAAAGATAGGCAATACCAATCAACAACCTTGAACTTATCACTTCACATAGACAAGGATAGGCAATAACTATTCAACAACATTGAACTTATCACTTGACCTAGACAAAGATAGGCAATACCAATCAACAACCTTGAACTTATCACTTCACATAGACAAAGATAGGCAATAACTTATCACCAGCCTTGAACTTATCACTTCACCTAGACAAAGATAGGCAATAACCAATCAACAACCTTGAACTTATCACTTCACATAGACAAAGATAGGCAATAACTAATCAACAACCTTGAACTTATCACTTCACCTAGACACAGATAGGCAATAACTAATCAACAACATTGGTGTAGAACTGAATCCATAAAGGTACACGATGACTTGTGTGAACAAGCAAGATCCGGGTCATATCAAAAACGTTAAACGCGGTAGCAATGGCTGCCCTCTTTGGCGCTCTGGGTTGATGGGTCAGCATTGCGACTGAACGGCTGGTGTCAAGATAAATGGGCCAGTAGTACTGGTAACTTACCAAGGAAACGCTGTGATATAACTGAACAAAATGTTGAAAGCGGCGTTAAACATAACAAAGTATAAACAGATAGGCAATAACCAATCAACAACCTTGGTTTATGAATGAGCCCGTGCATGGGAAAAGGTACATGTTGACTTGTGTGAACAATCAAGATATATACCGTTCACATATTACTTACACAAGTTGTGTAGAAGATTATGTCCATGTGTGTAGGTTCTGATAATACAATGCAGATGAATAAGCTGATCTGTACCTACACTGTTCAGCATGCCAACGTGTACATCTATGCATATGTATAAAAGAACGTATAATTATGGGAAAGAGATTAAACATTTTTGCAAAAAGAGAACTAGTTCATCTTGGGCAATTTCCTCTTTTACCACAATGGGTTTTTTTAACGTCGTCTGCTGCAGATGCATCAGAAAGCTTAAAGAGGTTGGAAAGGGTTAATTATATAGATATACAAGAGTTGCTGCATGATGTAGCAATTGGATGTTCGCACGGGAATCAGCATTTTATGGCTTAAGAAATACTGTTTGATTCGAAAAACACGAAACCCGCTTTTAAAAATATATGATTTAAATATATGATAACAATAGTTCTTTAGTTAAATACGTGAAACGAAAACAAAAATACCTTTGCTCGCCAAATGGCATTAATGCCGAGCGCGAGGGTAAACAACGCCAAACAACAACAACAAAACAATACCTTTTCCCAACGTGTTGACCTCGATCTCCCAAAATTATTGTAAACATTTGTCTACGCATGCGCGTCCTTTTTTTCCTTAATATATTATTAAAATCGCAAAATTTAGCTCAATAACTTCGCATTTATGAAAATATTTCCATTTTCCTGTTATTAAAACCCTGGTGGTTCGCAGTGATGTTACATAGACTACGCTCTGGTATACTGCTTGTGTTCAGTGATGTGACTTCTGGTCGAAGTCAAGAGAAAAAAGGGAGAAATGTAACGGGAACGGGGTATAGGTATAAATATCACTTTTACAGCCTTGCTGTGGAAGTCGGCTTTTATAGCGACGTTGGTAGAGTGGTTGACATTTTCGTAAAGTTAAGCAACGTTCATCGCGGTTAATGCCTGGATCAGTAACTAGCGATGGCTTAACGCCGGTACACGATGCACTGGTTTTAATTTACATTTTAATTATAAAAAAATTACTCGCATATAAATAGACTGGTTCACTAATCTTAATCTTCTATTGCAAACTCGAACGAGAACCAGTCTAGTAACGAACTGCTGCGGAAATATCCGAGAGCTGACGGTAAAATACGGTGCATGCGCGATCAAGACTATTAACACGGCGCATGCGCAAGCCCATTGCACCAGTGGTAGTTCTAAACACAACCAATATATGCGCTGGTGCTGATTTACCCCAGCAATAACATTGCATTATTATGAATAGTCAATTATGTTCTAAATGAATTTTTAAATATTTCTACCACATCTTTTTATCAAAGAATAAGGACTAACGCTTGTTGGTTGGCACATAAAGGACATGGGGGGACGTCGTGTCGTGCTCTGTCCTTCGTTCAATTATCTCTTTTAACGCTGAATTCTTCCATGTTCAAAATTGGGCGATTCCATTTTCATGAAACAAGAGTTGTGAAATATTGTGTTAACTGAAAGGCAAACAATGTTTATTTCAGCTAAGATACCTGCCTCACCTGAATATGTATTGTTTACAAAAACCTCAATATTGCCATCGGTGCTGAAAGAGTTTCAAACACGTTAAATGTTTCGAACACTGCTGAAAACGGTGTTAATTCCAGATCTATTATTTTACTAAAGTGGACGTGCCTAACGCGTTATTATGAATTTCCTCAAAGGAGTGCTATTCGACTAGTAATTAGTTATCTGTATTATGTTTCCGCACTCCAGACATAGCAGCTGGGTGTAGATAACAACACTTATTCTAAATATTTTATTTTCAATATACTTGCCAAGATTATTTTTAAAGTCAGCTGCTTTATATTCGTTGTATGTGGGAAAAGGTTAAGCTCAGGTTCGTGAGAAAACGATGAGATTATCGGGGGGTCAATGCAAAGGGTAAAGGTTCGGATTAGTCTGCGCTGCATCGGAATCCAAGGAAGTTTAAACAACGTAGGTATCTTGCTACAACCAATGTTCATTGATAATACTTATGTTTAGGTTATCCCTTTCCCACATATATAAAATATTGACTTGGAACTCAATTGGAAATCATTATAAAAACCAAACAATAAATGAAAGCATGAGGAGCAATTTCTCCTTTTTCCACAATGATTTCAAAAGCTGTCTACCGTTTAAGCGTCTAAATGCGTCTGCATGTGGGAAAGGCTTATATTACTTCCCGGTCTTCAATTGACATAAAGGTAGAATAAATACGCAGGTTGTCGGTTCGATCGGCTACCAGGAAAATATACTCCGAAACGTCACTGTTACAAAACGATCGTTAACGGGATTCATGTGCATTTGTTGTTTTCATTCACCCTTTCCCACATATAATCCATCTGCCACTGGCGACATTAAACACTGCTAATGAAAGGATACATTTAAAAATATATGAAAATATTCGGATCGATTTTTATTTTTTTTATAATTTACTGATCGATTAAGTGCGTATAAAGGGTATACATTTCTGAAGCGAGTAAATCTATCAATTAAAACCTCATCGAAAAGAAGAGATAAAGATCAAAGGAATGTTTAATTCTCGTGTTTTTATATCCGTTTCACTATTATAGTTTGTGCAACGTCGCCTAAAAACCGACCTTCGGAGGATTTTGAGAATTAATTGAAATGTGCCGTCCCCCGAGAAAACCAACATTGTCGACCCGGATCAGCCCAAGCATGCCGCGCAGGCTAACCTGGACAGAACCTTTAAGCATACTATGGATTTTCTGTTTCAGAAATCATTACTCTATACCTCTATTCCCCTGAGACGAAATGTGTCGACCCGGATTAGCCTGCGCGGACTACGCAGGCTGATCTTGGTCGAAACATTACGCATAGTACATAATGTTGGTTTTCTCGTGGAACGGCTCAAATTATGATCGAAGTGCATACTTATATGATTTTTCCCGTGAGTTTTCCTTTCCAAAAATAATAGAGTGCATCTGCGGCAGACGACTTTAAAAACATTGTGGCGAAAGGAGACGTTTCTGCTTTTCCAACGCAATGTTTTCAACTAAGTTTCTCCCTTCCCACACTGTTTTCAAAAGAAGCTTGAAATGTCGACTGTTTCAGGGAAAGTGTTTCTGTCAAATGAACTTCACTGACAACTGTGTTATTTCACCTTGAACACAACTGTGTTATTTCACCTTAAACACAACTGTGTTATTTCACCTTAAACACAACTGTGTTATTTCACCTTAAAAAAAAATGTGTTATTTCACTGACAACTGTGTTATTTCACCTTAAACACAACTGTGTTATTTCACCTTAAACACAACTGTGTCATTTCACCTTAAACAAAACTGTGTTATTTCACCTTAAACACAACTGTGTTATTTCACCTTAAACACAACTGTGTTATTTCACCTTAAACAAAACTGTGTTATTTCCAGTTAAATGGAGGAGGTAAAACGCATTAAAATTGTTTTTCTTTTAATTAGAATTTTATGTCTTTTTTAATGAAAGTATCTTTAATCAATATGTTTCGCTATGTCAAAACTTCTAGTCAAGTCATTTGTTTTTCTCAGTTAGTCGAAACAGTTTTCTGCCGTTTTTACTGCATGTATTGTTAATGTCAGTTCAACTTTTGCATGACGCATGCATAAAATAGTCAGTCAGCGTTATATGAGCGTCCCACGAGAAAACCAACATTTACTCTGCGTAAAGTATCGACCCGGATCAGTGTAAGCATGCCGCACAGGCTAATCCGGACAAACACTTTTAGCCTCCTGTTGATTTTCCGTTTCGGGAATCATTACTCTATACCTCTATCCCCTGAGACGGAATGTGTCGGCCCGGATTAGCCTGCGTGAACTGCGCAGGCTGATCCGGGTCGATACATTATGCAGAGTCCATAATGTTGGTTTCTCGCGGAACGGCTCACATATAGTAAAGTATGAATTTTTCCATGTGTATAGTAATTACGCTAAGTTTGGTTTTCCTGACGCATTGCTCACATACTTGATCTAGGAACAGGAAACCAGATCTGAAAACTTGAGCCGTGTGGTGGAACATCATATAATAATCTCTATATCAAGTAAAGTACAATCAGACTTGTCTTATGCAGCCATCCAGTGGAGAGTCAAAATATGCCTGCTGGAGACAGGTGGCTCTTTAAAATGACTGGTTGCTTTATACAATTTGGCTGCTTTACAGAGGTAACCGCTTACACTTGTATGAACATATTCTTTTTGGTAAGAATTCAAGTTTCGTTGATCTATTTGTCAGATTGAAATTCATCAATCAGGAGTTTCTATTTGAGAAAACATCACGTTGCTGACCAATATACAGAACGCTCTTATATGTTTAAAACCCTTTCCCACATACAATAAATATAGAAAAATGAAAGTATGACTTTTGAATAGACTTGAAAACGTTGTGTCAAATGAAAAAGATTGCTCATTATAAATTCTCCTGTTACCACAATGATTTCAAAGGTTGTCTGCTGCAGATGCGTCATTATGGCCTCTTCGTAATAAATCGACCAAGATCAGGGCCGACATATTCCGTCTCGGGTATAGATTAATGATTCCTGAATGTGCGGCATGCTTAGGCTGATCCAGAGTCCACAATGTTGGTTTTCTCGCGGGACCGCACATATGTGTTTTCAGACATCTGCGTAATGTATCGACCAGATCAGCCTGCGCTGTCCGCGCAGACTGATCCGGCCGACACATTCCGTCTTAGGGGGGATAGATGTATAGAGTAGTTATTCCTGAAACAGAAAATCCACAGGAGGCGAAAAGTGTCTATCCGGGTAAGCCTGCGCGGCATGCTTAGGCTGATCCGGGTCGATACTTTACGCGGAGTCCACAATGTTGGTTTTCTCGCGGTACGGCCCACATGATGAAATTACTCATTTTCATCAGAGTCTGTTTACGATAAAGTCTTAAACTTGTCTATTGCAGAGGCGTTACGTGAAGGCCGGATGTATCAGTTTTTCGAGGGCTTTTACACTTTCAGGGATACCAATTTACAAACAACAAAACATATTCCAAGCACTATTTGTGTTGCCATGTGTATAACCTATTCACTTAATAGAGCTAAACAAGACTATTTGGTTAGTTTACGAGATTAGAAATCCCCCATACACCACGTGATTACGAGATTGCTTCACATTTTGCACCTATAGTTACACCATGTTGAAACATCAGGTTTAGCAAATACAGTGGATTCGCGATAACTCGAACATTTGATAATTCGAATATACCGTTTAATTCGAACCAATTCTTGGAACGGATCTGACCTTTGAAAACTGCGTGTCAGTAGTCCTAATTGCTCAAATGATCAATCAGAACTGCTGCTGTGCAGTTATCGTTATATGATTTTATCACTGGCTTACCTTCCATAGTAAACCTTTAACCCCTTCCTTCATATAGACGCTTGCTGACGCCTCTGCAACAGACGGCTTTTTGAAAACATAGTGACAAAAGTAGAAATTGCTCAAAACGAGCAATTTCTCCTTTTGCCACAATGTTTTCCACGTTTAGTCCTAGGTTATCCATTCAATTATGGAGATTTTCTATGTTTTGACAAAATATGTTTAAAGTCGTCTGCTGCAGAATTGTCGTATGAGGGAAATGGTTAAGCTTTCATGAAGCTGGAAATACATGTAATTTAGCATAAATCCAGGAATCCCTCGACCACGTCCATAACTCGAAGTAATCGTTTAGTTCGAGTTATCGTGAGTCCCCTATATGCTCATTCCTAGTTCCTTGTTTTAGTTTGTGCTGAATTGCCCAGTCACGGTGCTGTGGTAATAGTGGAGTGCCATTTGACAAGGCACATTTCCTAACCTAGTACTGGTTTGTTTACCCAGGGATAATGAGTAAGTGAATTGTAGCCGTGATATAACTGAAATAATATTGAAAACGGCGTTAAACCCCAACAAAACAAAATTATTTTAGTTTGTAGACCACATATCGTGGGACTGTACCATTAGATCTTAAACAGACCAGTTCAATTTATATACAACTTTACATTAAACATTTACTATCATACAAACAAAATTCACACAACAGACGACTTTTGAAAACTGTGTGGTAAAAGTAGCAATTATCATTGGGTTATAATATTTTCATCTCTTTTCAATACATATATATTCATGAGTAGAGATTTGATTTCGATGGCTTTACAAAAATGTTTTCAAAATCGTTTGCTGCAGATTTGTATTCTTTAGAAAGGGGTTATAGAAAACACCTGATGCACACGCAAACAATAGACCGTGTATACATGTGTAGCGATACGCAGATTCCACACAGCTTAAGTGCATTATCTTGTGCCTGCATGATAAAATGCATTCCGTGCATTGTCTCATACGCCGAGGAATCTTCAAGATAACTTTTCCATCTCCATCTCTTAACCCTTTCCCACTTGTAGACACATTCTGGCGCATCTGAAGCAGACGACTTTTGAAGACATTTTGGCAAAAGGCGAAATGTTCATAATGAGCAATTTCACTATTTGCCACACTGTTTTCTACTCTATTTAAAAATTGAACTCTCTTTTATGGATATTCTTTTTAATCTTTGCAAGGATGCTTTCAAAGGCTTAACACTTAACACGTTCTCATATACAACAAATCTTCAGATCATGTTTTGGAAATCATCTTAGATAATTAAAAAAAGAATCGGAATATGAAATATGAAAGAGTTTTTATTGAACAGAATTCAAAACATTGTTACACAAGGAGAAGCTGCTCTGTAGCTGATGCGTCAAAGTGAAGTGAGAAAGGGTTAACCCTTTCCCTCATATAGAAGCTTTCTGACGCCTCTGCAGCAGACGGCTTTTTGAAAACATAGTGACAAAAGAAGAAATTGCACAAAACGTGCAATTTCTCCTTTTGCCACAATGTTTTCTACTTTTTGTCATAGGTTATCCATTCAATTACGGAGATTTTCTATGTTTTGACAAAATACGTTCAAAGTCGTCACCTGCAGAATTGTCGTATGAGGGAAAGGGTTAACTCTTCCTAAATATACAAAATATATTCAGCAGATGACTTTAGAAACACATGGAAAGTCAATGTTATTATATTGAGTTAAAAACATTATGGAAAAAACGAGAAATTACCCATTATAAACACGTTCTCCTTTCGTTCCGATAATGAAAGGTCGCCTGCTGTAAATGCGTCAGAATACGTATCTAAGTGAAGGATCAACCCTTAGTCTGATATGATATTGTTTGTGTTTATGCTTTACAAATATCAGTGGAACAGTATTTACATATTAACAAATTGATTAATTAATTTACTATTAAAATACAGTTCAAGACATTTTGAGAAAAAGATCATTCTCTCGGTTAGAGCATTTTTCCTTACAACGTTGAGGGCAGTTATGACAGATGTTTTTATGTGAATAGGAAAGGTAAAATGTAAAACATTTGCATGAAATCAAAGTTTTGATAGGAGTTGAACCTGATAACCTTCTCTGTTAAGTGTTTTGAAACAAACTCAAAAACACGGCTTCTGCAAATAAGCGGACCTCTGCGAAGACCCAATTTAACCCTTTCCCTCATATAGACGCTTTCTGACGCCTCTGCAGCAGACGACTTTTCGAAAACATAGTGACAAAAGAAGAAATTGCACAAAACGTGCAATTTCTCCGTTTGCCACAATGTTTTCCACTTTTTGTCATAGGTTATCCATTCAATTATGGAGATTTTCTATGTTTTGACAAAATACGTTCAAAGTCGTCGGCTGCATAATTGTCGTATGAGGGAAAGGGTTAAGGGCATCTGTACAGGTCAGAGGTTTTCAATAAATTGTTGATATATATTATACATTATAATAAGATATCATGGATGCACTAACTGATCGTTATCTACACAAATATGTTAATATTGGTTTCCTGGAGCAGATGCTGCTAAACGCAAATATGCGCAGGGAAAATGCATAATGCATGTTTATCTGATACGCGTGTAATCAGCAATTACCATGAGGCAGATTAATGTATAAATGATAGGCTGAGTGATCAAGTAGACAATATATTTTGTTGTTACCGCGTTTTGTTATCTGGACCGGTAAATAAACATCGTATATCTAGTATGATATCAAAGACTTTTCTCATACCGCAGGTTCGATAGTATCTCCGCAAAATAAACATTGTAAATTTACGATATATTGTCTGAATGATTTGTTCACAAGTAGGCACTATTGTGTCGAATACATTGTTAATCTTCCACTGATAATTGTCAAAGATGCACTACTTTAGGTGTTTATCGACTGTATAAATTCAGCAGGCGTAGTAGTTACGTGTTACAAAGTTAATAAATTGTGTTGATCTAGTTTTGATTTTGTTTTATTTGGGACTTGATACCGATTTTAACAGTGTTTCGGTTATATCACGGCGTCAGAACATTTGTTCACGCTCCCTTTAAAGTCCAATACTAGATTAAGATATGGTACTCCAACATAACTACCGCGGGCGGGGAAGGAGCCCGGCTAAACATCCCATACCCGTACCAATTTGCTACAGCGGACTTCTCGCTCTTGATTAGGAATTTACTAAGTGTAAAATCAAAGGAAAGAAGCCAAACCGAAAATAGTTTATCCTGTTTTGATTAGCTCGTAAAACTTACATCATCATAACCTAACTAGAATATTTTCTGTTTTTAATTGCCCATTCTTAAAACAAGCGACTCTCTTCGCATCTTGAACTAAAAACTGTTTTTTTTTGTCAAATAATATTGCAGAAAAGGGAAAGGCCGCCAGCCCCTGCATGCAGCAGACAAATTTGAAAATATTGTGGGATAAGGAGAAAGGGTTTATGATTAGAAATTTCTTTTTCCTCCACAAATGCATTGTTGTATATTCTTTAAATATGCTTTCATCTATAGAGGTTTAAAACATTGTTTTCCTCAAAAGCCGCGTCTGCTGAAAATGTGTTCTACGTGGGAAGGGGATACTGCCAAGGAATCGATGGCTACTATATCTCAATATCTTCAGGAAAACAAAACTATTATATTAACGAACAGTGTAGATCCAGACCAGCCTGCATATCCACACAATCTGATCAGGATTTTCACATATAACTATTTAGTCAGAGAAGCTTCCAACACACTTTGTAATTTATAAGATATCAGATTCATCGGCATGGATGTGCGGGTATATCTTAACCCTTTCCCCACATAAAACACATCTGTAGCAGACAACTTTGGACATATCTGGGCATATATATGAGCCGTCATCGAGAAAACCAACATTATGGCTTCTGCGTAATGTATCGACTCAGATCCTGGCCGACACATTCCGTCTCAGGGGGATAAAGGTATAGAGTAATGATTCCTGAAACAGAAAATACACAAGAGGCGAAAAAGTGTCTGTCCGGGTTAGCCTGCGCGGCATGATTAGGCTGATCTGGACCAATACTTTACGCAGAGCCCACAATGTTGGTTTTCTCATGGGACGGCTCGTATGGAAACCCTTTATAATTAATAGTATAATCATCTTATATAGGTGAAAATATTTTGACAAATGGAAACATTGCACATTATAAAAAATTTCTCCTTTTGCCACAATGTTTTAAAAAGCCGTCTGTTGCAGATGTGCAGCAGGCCTCTACATGTGGGGTTATCATGCGCTTATCACAAATACCTTATACTTAGCTTTCTTTGAGCAGGTTGTTAATGTTTAGAAATGAAGTAGGCTGTAAAATACGTTTTTTGTGATTTATATATTTCAGTGAAGACATCTAACGTTTGGTTCCATGTATTACACACACAACAAGTGTTGATGACTGGAGGAGAACTATTTCCCATTACACGGTGGGTGTATAAAATTCTCCATGGTAATGAAAAAACCGTCTGCACGGAGAGCAAGTGAAATGTATTCCTGCGTGCCTCGATCCTACGGTACCATAAAACCGGCTCTTCTATCATACCGAAATATAACAGGTAATATTCACTAGAGACTGGAATTCTTGTAGTGGGAACTCTCCATAGTTAAGCTTGCTAGAATAATGATCTGCAGCCCTGGGTTTTAGTCGACTGAAAATACCGGAACCAGCTATCAAAACGGAAGAGCAGCCCGCAGTAAATAAAGCGAGATTTAGTGTTTTATACAGAATTTATGCGATAGTGTGTATGTCATTGAAAACGCGGGAGATAACCTTTTCAAATTTGAGCGGATTTCGAGTGATAATAATTTGGTTGAACATTGTGTCAAGTAGAAGTATCTGGATGGATCTAAAAGTATTTATGTAGCGGTGATATATCTCTCCTGGAATATTGTGTCTATAAACACCGCGTGATCGATAAAGTAAATACAGAATGATTTATAGGAAATTGGTCAAGGTAATTGACTCTTAGAATCACCCAGAACCGTACCACCGGCCGGAGTTCTCGCCTTTTTCTCGTCACTTTAACGAGATCGTGATTGGAAAAGTTGGATAATTGTGTCACAGTTTTATGCGAATTTTGGCCAATCTTTGATGAGGAGCTGATTATTGTGTATTGATTATGGAAGTATAAGTGATTGGTGATTGGATTTACAACTTCACCTTTGGTCAACATGAAGCCGACGACGACCCGTTTGGCATCCCGCCAATTTCATCAATGGGTAATTCCGGAGAAGACGGTCATGGGGATATTCTCCCTCGGAGTTTTATTCATCTTTGCTGGGGCTGTTCTAGTGGCTCTAGCAGGAATATCGAGTGGGTAAGTACCGTGTTGGAATCTGTAAAGAAGCATTTTATATGAACGACTTGGTCAGACGTATTCCTTTCCCATAATTATGCAGTCATATTTTGTTTGCATCTGCAGCAGATTACCTTTGAAAATATTGTAGCAAAAGGGGAAATTTCTCCATTATATTTAATAATATTTCCATTTTAAGAAGTTTTCATATTCTTTTCCAGATTTGTTCATATGCGTCTGCTTCAGATATGATGTAGGTTGGAATTGGTGGTTAAAATTAGTCTTAGAAACAATAGCAAACATTGTCGTGAAAAGGCGGAGTCGTTACATTAAAAACAATACTTTAAAAGGCACCTGTCACCTTGAGTCTTGAAGGGGGTTATTGATAAACTCGCATATCATATCTCACCGCATTCAATCCGTTTATTGATATACCAGTTTTAACACCAATGATCAATGCTTTTACAAAGAAGAGGTGCTCTTCTTGTGGATTCGTAGACAACATGGACAAGGTTTTGAATACTTTTGAATTATCCGCTGAAGTACTGTAACTGATAGCATTACCATTAATGGCGACTCCGAGTAGCCACCGATATATATTGATACTTAAATAGTGAATAGCCTTCGATATATATTAATACTTAAAAAGCGAATAGCCTTCGAAATTATATTGATACTTAAAAAGCGAATATCCTACGAAATTAAATTGATACTTAAATAGCGGATAGACTTCGATATACATGTATATTGATACTAAAATAGCGAGCAGCCTTCGAAATATTTTGAAACTTAAATAGCGAACGACGTGCACGAAGACAACACATTTTGTGAAAGCAGAGGTGTATTTGGAATAACCCAACAGGAATGTCATAAGAAGGTTGTGTGGCGTGTCCACCAATCAAATTAATAACATGTACCTAGCACACCCCCGACTGGCCCGAGTGTTTGTTGTTAGTTTAATCTGAAATCACCACCGACTGGCCCGAGTGCTTGTTGATAGTTTAATCTGAAATCATCCCAGACTGGCCCGAGTGCTTGTTGTTAGTTTAATCTGAAATCATCTCCGACTGGCCCAAGTGCTTGATAGTTTAATCTGAAATAATCCCCGACTGGCTTGAGTGCTTGGTGTTAGTTTAATCTGAAATCGCCCCCGACTGGCCGAGTGCTTGATGTTAGTTTAATCTGAAATCGTCCCCGACTGGCCCGAGTGCTTGGTGTTAGTTTAATCTAAAATCATCCCCGACTGGCCCGAGTTAATTTAAAAATTGTCCCTGACTGGTCCGAGTGTTTTGTGTTAGTTTAATCTGAAATCATCCCCGACTGGCCGAGTGCTTGATGTTAGTTTAATCTGAAATCACCACCGACTGGCCCGAGTGCTTGTTGATAGTTTAATTTGAAATCATCCCCGACTGGCCCAAGTGCTTGTTGTTAGTTTAATCTGATATCATCCCGACTGGCCCGAGTGCTTGGTGTTAGTTTAATCTGAAATCATCCCCGACTGGGTCGAGTGCTTGTTGTTAGTTTAATCTAAAATCACCCGCGACTGGCCCGAGTGCTTGGTGTTCCCCGATCCTGATAATCGTTATTCGCAATGTATGCGGGGAAAGGGTTAAAATATCATCTCAGCATTTCCCGAACAAATAGTAAATAAAGATATTATAAGAGTTGCTGCAAGATGCAGCAGTTCGATGCTAGCGCGGGAATCCGCATGTTATGGCTTTTAGGAAATACTGTTTGATTCGAAAAACACGAAACCCGCTTTTAAATATATGATATAAATATATATGATAACAATAGTTTTCCCAACGTGTTGACCTCGATCTCCTAAAATTATTTAAACATTTGTCTGCGCATGCGCGTCCTTTTTTCCCCCTTAATATATTCTTAAAATCGCAAAATAACTTCGCATTTACATTGTACCAGTGACAGTTTTTTTACAACCAATATATGCACTGGTGCTGAGGCACCCGCGCAATAACATGGGCAGCGTCTAGCAAGTTGTGGGTCATAATTCATGTGCGTACAGTGAAGACTTAGCATAGCATCAGCCCACATCCTGCACAGATATCCTAGTCTATATGTAATATTGTCTCAGATGTAAGTTTTGACATAAATAAACTAGACGTGTAGAACAATTAGTTTTAAGCGAAAGTTACTTTAGATGAGGAAGTAAGACGACCCTGAGTCTTTACTCTACGCAGATACATAACTTGCTAAACACGGCTCATATTTATAAAGTGGACCATTTCCGCTGAAATCTATTTTAAATACAAATGTTTAGAAAACTGCAATACGTTTCGTGCTACCACAATATATCTCTGTTATTACTGAACCAAATAGTATTTTGTTGATACTCAAAACGTTGTTGGTCGGAGAATTATTGTCAGCACAAATAGCAGAGGGTTTGGAATCAGGTAAGGATGTTGACACTTGACATACATCTCTTATATACACATTAACATCACTGGACACAAGGAACACAAAACACAGAATTATGTCGTTCAATGTTTTATTTCATTGAAATATATAACAATTATCAAAGAAATACAAAATAAATCCGATCTGGTAAGCATTTCTATCCATTCGCTATAGTACGAGGATGGTCGAATTATACAACCAGGAACATTTCACTCGTGGTTTTGGAGTCTCTCGATAGGAATGCTAGACTCGTTGTTTATTTTCATGACAGCTATCTGACAAATTGCTAGATTGCATGACACAAGCCTATTACCAGAATTGATCGGCTTGTCACTTCCTCTAGAGTTCTTATAGATAAATAGTTCACGTTACGTTATGTAAGGTCTGCGAGCATGTATTCCATTGGGACGACAATGCTGTATCATATACCTGTACCAAACTGTTTCTCGATGCTCCATGCAGCGGTCGACTATTGAAAACATTGTATTGGTGGAAATATTGAGAATTTTCTCAAAGCGAACAATGTCTCCTTTTCCCACACCGTTTTCAAATATGTTTGAATATTCTACACGATGTCGGTTAACCCTTACCAACGAACAATAAATCTTAAGCAGACCCCTTAAAAACGTCTAGACAAATATATGAAAAATCTCTTTGAATTAAAGTGTAATTATTGAATAGAGTTGAAAGCATTGTTTGTCAAAACAGCTTCTTTTGCCTCAATGTTTTAAAAGGTCGTCTGCTGTAGATACGTTAAAATGCACTTGCAAGTGGGAAAGGGTTAAAATCTCCTATATAGGGATACGAATAAACCTTTTTACTGCCGGAGTTTGCCCTATACTGTTAGTTGCCCTACTCAATATGTTAATCTTTAAATTCCTAACATTGGTTATTAACTCTTCCAAATGAAAAGCTAGACAATTCCATATTTTAAAAAAAGCAGCCTTGAAGGGGTTAAACTTTAAATAAGTAATATTCGACAAGGCCTGTTTGTATATATATATGTGTGTAATTCCGGTAAAACATTCCCAGATTAAATTCAGCGTGATTTTAACTCGGTCTGATTTAATCTGGGTCAATAGTGCCTGTTGTTATTGGCACTAGTACAATCATCGGAGCTATAGGCCATGTCAGTCATAGTATAACGTAGGATTGTATCGGACTTGGGTTCTTCTGTTGCATCATCATCACCATCATCAATATAATCAACATCATCATCATAACAACCATCATCATAATGTAAATTTGGTTCGCAATGCATCCTTTACAAGTAACAAATCAGACGAGACTGTGTATGCACAGTCTCACCGGTGACATTTCTCTCAGAATCAGGGTGTAGACTGGAACGAACATCTAGAATTGATTGACGATCATTTTTCGTTACTGTTAAATGACCCTGTCCGTGCAAAAAAGGTAGACGTTGGATTTTATGAACACTGTTTACATACGAGCCGTTTACAGAGAAAACCAACTTTATGGTATCTGCGTATTGTATCGACCAAGATCAGCCTGCGCAGTCCATATAGGCTAATCCGGACCGACACATTCCGTCTCAGGGGATAGATGTATAAAGTAATGATTCCGGAAACAGAAAATCCACAGGAGGCGAAAAAGGTTAGCCTGCGCGGCATGCTTTGGCTGATCCGGGAAAATACCTTACGCAGAGCCCACAAGGTTTTCTCGTTGGATGGCTCATATTACATACAGAAGTTTGCTTGACGCTTCTGTCAACCGATACACAGGGTCATTTAAACATGCACTGTTAAAAATGACACCCTATTACCATGGACGGGCTAAACGGTAATATACACATTCCCAGAAAAGAGGGAGTAAACTAGTCTTCGGCATACGATGTCTGTCTTTGTACTTAATTGATACCCAATATCGTGATCACTTTATAGAAATGTCTTCATGAGAAAAGATTATTTTGAGTACCCACAACGTTGTTTTTTAATGGTACCCAATATCGTAAACATTTTATATAAATGTCTTTATGGGAAAAGATTCTTTTGACTACCAACAACGTTGGGTTTGAATGTCAAATGATAATTCTTCCTGCAACATATTAGTATATGGATTTTTTTTCCTGCTTTGTTAAATTGTTTATTAGACATCATTGGATTAATCTTATCGTCCCATTCAAGCTTAGTCTAGTGTAAATATAACTATTTTGTGTGTAGATATTCGAAATCAATGTGTTTAAGTTCACACTTTAATTAACCATTTCCCTCATATAGACGCTTTCTGACGCCTCTGCAGCAGGCGGTTTTTTGAAAACATAGTGACAAAAGAAGAAATTGCACGTTTTAATTCGAACCAATTCTTGGAACGGATCTGACCTTTGAAAACTGCGTGTCAGTAGTCCTAATTGCTCAAATGATCAATCAGAACTGCTGCTGTGCAGTTATCGTTATATGATTTTATCACTGGCTTACCTTCCATAGTAAACCTTTAACCCCTTCCTTCATATAGACGCTTTCTGACGCCTCTGCAACAGACAGCTTTTTGAAAACATAGTGACAAAAGTAGAAATTGCTCTAAACGAGTAATTTCTCCTTTTGCCACAATGTTTTCCACTTTTTGTCATAGGTTATCCATTCACTTATGGAGATTTTCTATGTTTTGACAAAATACGTTCAAAGTCGTCTGCTGCAGAATTGTCGTATGAGGGAAAGGGTTAAACTTAATGAAGGTCGCCGTGTAAGATCAGTGAGGACCCATCTAATCTAGAGCACATCGTCCGCTATCATAAAGGCAATCTTTTTATATTTAATTTTACCCTATTCTATACAATGACAGTTGTTAAATATATCATCCTAAGTGGTTTAAGCTATTCCATACAATTGAATGTGTGTCTAAATTGGGCGGTTGACCCACATTATATACGTATAAATCCCTCGTAATGGAAGATAGTTTCAATATAAATCACGGCTATCAGAAATAGGGTGAAACGAGAAGACTCAGACCAGCATTGTGCTTACTCACAGTACAGTACGAGGCTCCACGATCCATAAAATAAAACATGATATAAATGATACTGACTTATCTACCGAGAAAAGCTGGATGTATAGCCCCCACAGCGATAATAACGAAGCAAAGAATACACGCTCAATACATAGGTATAAACTGTATTATGAACACTCATTTTTGAATGGCATCGCTCATATGAAGTGAGAATAAAATATCACTGCTGTACTTTAAACCTAGCAGTATCATTAAGTCTCCCACATCAGTATGCAGTTTTGTTAATCTGCAGCAGGCGACTTTCGAAAACAATGTGACAAAATGAGAAATTGCTCCTAATTAAACAGTGAATTCTTCCATTGTAAGGAGCTTTCATATTTTCTCTAAAATAGATGCTTTCAAAGTCGTCTGCTGCATATTTGTTGTGGGAAAGAGTCTATGTGACGGTTGTCAATGTCAACGTCTTTTATGGACGTTGTAGATTTAGATAAGAGTGTTCGTATACAGACGGTTTGGCGTATCTTTGTGTGTTATAGGGGCTGAACTCCAGATGGAGCAGACGATTTTGGAAACATTGTCACAAAAGGAGAAATTGCTCATAACGAGCAAAATTGTGTTCAACTCTATTCAATAATAATACTTTCATTTAAAGAAATGGTCCATTTCTTTTGCCTAGATGTTTTAAAAGTCGTCTGCTGCCGATTTATTATATGTGGGAAAGGTTTAACATATATATCTGTTCCACGGCTTCATTCACGAGTATCTCAATTCTCGTTCCGACAGATTCGAAGGATTGACATAACAGGAGAACGCAACATTTTCACTTTCAATATTTGAATGAGAAAGCTTGAAGCAAATAAACATTTTGAATTTCAATTTACATGTAAAATTAGTAAATGTACACATTAGTCCGAAGTCTCCATGCTACATATATACGAACCTTTTCTTTAGTACAGTCGACTTAAGCATTTCCTGTAGATTGTTTATCAGTAAACCTTTGCAGGAAAAGACAAATCAAAAATCGTAAACAGTCATTATCAGCGTTTTACATGTGGGTATGTTATTCTAATATGTGAATTATATTATAATTTATATTCAATTTCAATTTTTATTTTCTAACTTTACCAATTTGGAAAAGTCTAATATTGTGCCAGGTAATGGTGTGTTAAGGGAGAAAAGGAAGGATAGAAATAAATTCCCGAGATTTAAATACTAAACCTGTTTAAATCTCGAATGAAGCATATGTATTCCTTTATTAAATTCTTTATCGCTATGAAAAGATGCTTTCTCATACACTTAAGATTGGGCGTCGTTTATGTGTCGTCGGCTTTGACAACTAAGACGGCTAACTCAAAATCATTTAGGAAATTGAAAGTTTATTTAGTATAGGGTTCCCCCCTTTGCCGCAATGTTTAAATTATGTCTAAAAGATATCATTCCTTTCATTTGTTGTATGTGGGAAAGGTTTAAGTCTCTTCTGTAATCCAAACGAGTACCCGCTGTCTAGTTTAAAGAGTTTAAAGTGACATGCACTTCGAAAACAGTTTACCGTCAACTTACACAATACTTCAAAAGCGGTGGCTACAAATGACAATAGTGACCGAGTTTCGGTTTCTATCCAGTATAGTCCGTGACAATCACGTATATTCTATTCGTCAGTATTTAAGCACTGAATGTTTCAGTTTCTATCGACTATTGTTCGTGACAGTCACGTCAAACGTTGTATTTCAGCACTGTAGGTTTTAACAATGAGAACTGCGGGCCAATACGGTTAATTAAACCAGTTATATAAACTTGAAATTAAACTGCTCTCCAAACTTCAAAGGGAAACACTTTTTGTTGCATATTGTACGTAACGTATACTGTCGCAATGTTCGAAGCTTCTTTTACACCGAAATCTGACATAAGGCTTTTTGAAAACATGTCGACAAAAGAAGGAATTGCTCAGAACGAGGAATTTTTCCTTTTGTCATCATGTTTTCAACTCTATTCAATTGTTGCTATTATCTAAACAGTAAAGAGAGTTTCCAAAAAGATTCGGGTATGTTTTCAATGTCGTCCGATGCAGATTTGTTGTATGTAGGAAAGGGTTAAAGCAGTACATTGTTGATCTTTTCTTTCGGGATTGGAGAGTGGTGGAAGGAATTGTTAGCGAATTATCACACATATAGTCAGGAGGGAAAACGTAGTGTTGATGATTTTCATTTCGATGATGTGTTCGTCCTTACGTCACTGAACATTTCGCATATAAAGACGCATTGACGCCTCTGCAGCAAACGGCTTTTAAAAACGTTTTGTCAAAAGTATAATAAGCCATTTCTTAATTTGTCACAATGTTTTCAACTCTATTCAATAAGTACACAAATATTTATGGAGAGTGTTGCATATATGTTTGCCTAGATATTGTTTAAGTCATCTCTTGTAAATTTATTGTATGTGGGAAATGGTAAATCTTCTCACCGTTATAATATAACAAAACATGAAGTATAATTTGTTATTATTGTTTTGATAATAAATTTGAACTGACGTGATATCAGACCACACACTTCTATGTTGTATAAGTACGGTCTTTGTCTATAACCAACATCGTGGCCTCTGCGTAATGTACCCTCCAAATCAGTCCGCGCAGACTGATCCGGACCGA
This sequence comes from Serripes groenlandicus, assembly GCA_031761405.1. Lineage (NCBI taxonomy): Eukaryota > Metazoa > Mollusca > Bivalvia > Cardiida > Cardiidae > Serripes > Serripes groenlandicus. Next base: position 1,342,264 of record JASEVX010000024.1, on the reverse strand, counting down.
CATATTCCGTCTCAGGGGGATATAGGTATAGAGTAATGAGTCCTGAAACAGAAAATCCATAGGAGGCGAAAAGTGTCTATCCGGGTAAGCCTGCACGGCATGCTTAGGCTGATCTGGGTCGATACTTTACGCAGAGTCCAACGTGTTGGTTTTGTCCCGGGACGGCTCATTTGCAGGTAAAGTTATCAGCCGTGGTCGGTCGTGAAAGGGTTGGATATATCTGAACAATCTTAACATGTAATGTGGTTAACGCACCATTTGCGTGGACATTAATCACAAATATGCTTCACTGCAATTCCTATCTTTCGTTTTTTGCCCAGCTTCCCTTTTGAGAAATTGAACTGCTGTTTTCTGGTTGAATTCTGATTGATTGAGAAAGGTGTATTTAATTTTTGTTTACGACAATGTTTTAGTCATGTCTTGGCGACCAGTTCACCTACCCATAGAGGCACGTTTCATGATTACCCTACACAACATGTTTTCTAAAAAGATTCTATCACACAAGACTGTTGGGTCCGTTTGTAGAAGACAAATGGCACTGGCCGCAATGACTCGAAACTCGTCGAAATAAATAAGCTGGGAATTGTACTCATGAACTCTGGACCTTGTAAGCCCGCATTTTATTGGATCTGTCGCAGCCACTAACTCTTGTTCCTCTCCTTCATTATTCGATGTATTACACATCTGAACTGCCGAGCCCCGGTAGCTCAGTCAGTAGCGACGAAGGCTGTCCATCCAGGGGTTGTGAGTTAAAACCCGAAGATGGCCAACATTCGCTCATACGTGTTTAATATAGGCAGTTGCTTGTAAAATAGTGTTGTATGGAAAACTGGAGTGAGGGTATGTGATATAATCACCGTGGTATGACTGAAACATTGTTGAAAACGGCGTTAAACCATAATCAATGAAAACTACATCTCAACGCCAAACCATGATACCACCAAAGCATAAAAGTAAAATCTTTTTCCGAAAAATAATTTGTTTATTCAGTTTTAGATTAAAATCGTTTAACAGATCTGTTTTCTATCTATCCCAGACAAACACCCTGTTGTGTGCTGGAACTGTTCTACATTATATAACTTTGACTCACATTACACACCACTTTGAAATCCTAGTGAAATAATACATGGAACCAATATTATGGCTCTTTTTGACAAGGGTAGAACACGATCGATCTTCACATCCATGCTGTGTTATCTAAATGTACACTGTTTGCGTCTTTGGCTGAGTAGCCAACAGTGTATCGGTCGCCATTGTCCTGTGGTACGAGTGACCAACAGTGTATTTATCACCATTTTCCGGTGGTTGGAGTGGTGGCCAACAGTGTATTGGTCGCCATTATCCTTATGGTGGGAGTGGCCAACAGTGTATTAGTCGCCATTGTCCTGCGGTGGGAGTGGCCACAGTGTATTAGTCGCCATTGTCCTGCGATGGGCGTGGCCAACAGTGAATTAGTCGCCATTGTCCTGTTGGGAAAGTGGCCTTCAGTGTAATAGTCGCCATTGTCCTGTGGTGGGAGTGGCCTTTGGTGTATTAGTCGCCATTGTCCTATGGTGAAAGTGGCCTTCAGTGTATTAGTCGCCATTGTCCTATGGTGGGAGTGGCCAACAGTGCTTTGGTCGCCATTGTCCTGGGGTGAAAGTTGCCTTTGGTGTATTAGTCGCCATTGTCCTATGGTGAAAGTGGCCTTCAGTGTATTAGTCGCCATTGTCCTGTGGTTTGAGTGGTGGCCAACAGTATATTGCTCGCCATTGTCTTGTGGTGAAAGTGGCCAACAGTGTATTAGTCGCCATTGTCCTGTGGTGAAAGTGGTCTTTAGTGTTTTTAACCCATATGCAGACGCATCTGCAGTAGGCGACTTTTGACAACATTGTGCACAATGTGAAATTGTTCATAATGATTTCTTATAAATTATACTTTCGTCTACCAAAGTCGGCTGCTTCATATTAGGCGTATGAGGGGAAATGTTATATCACATCATGCAAAGAGTTCAACACATATTTTGGCAGTCGATGAGATAGCTCAGTAGTGTGCATGATGCAGAAATAAAAGTTTAATTGTTTCAGCGCCAATGGCAATATACAGGAATTTTTCGCAAACAATACAGATTCAGATGAGACAGCTCGTAACGAGCAGTCTACCTGAAATCAGCATTGTTTGTATATCAAAATATTACAAACTGTTGTTTGATGCATGAACAATGGATTCGTCCAATTTTGAACATAGAAGAGTCTATTTTGGGAAATTCGGCGCTAAACGAGTTAAACAGACTCACGATATGAAACAATAAAACCAAGCTTTTTAAAGATGATTGATGTATCGTGCATCGCTGGTATAGACAGAAACTCATACCTGGTTAGAAACCACAATATTCCAGGAGGTGGTGATTATTACGAATCTACTATTAATAAATGAATACCGAACATGGACCATAGTAAAATGCACGTATGTGCCGGCTGATCTTTAAATTTAAACGGATTAATATTACAACGATTGCGAAACAAGCAATGTCACTGGGTGTCTACTTTCTGAATCAGAACAAGTACACTGCCGGGACTTTTGGCCTATTGGCTACGTTATTCGCCATATATGTAAACAAACCAGTACTAGGCTAAGAAATGTGCCACCATGACTGGGTAAACAAACCAGTACTAGGCTAAGACATGTGCCGCCATCACTGGGTAAACAAACCAGTACTAGGCTAAGACATGTGCCACCATGACTAGTACAAGGCTAAGACATGTGCCACCATGACTGGGTAAACAAACCAGTACTAGGCTAAGAAATGTGCCACCTTCACTGGGTAAACAAACCAGTACTAGGCTAAGAAATGTGCCACCAATACTGGGTAAACAAACCAGTACTAGGCTAAGAAATGTGCCACCATGACTGGGTAAACAAACCAGTACTAGGCTAAGAAATGTGCCACCTTGACTGTGTAAACAAACCAGTACTAGGCTAAGAAATGTGCCACCATGACTGGGTAAACAAACCAGTACTAGGCTAAGACATGTGCCACCTTGACTGTGTAAACAAACCAGTACTAGGCTAAGACATGTGCCACCTTGACTGTGTAAACAAACCAGTACAAGGCTAAGAAATGTGCCACCTTGACTGTGTAAACGAACCAGTACTAGGCTAAGAAATGTGCCACCTTGACTGGGTAAACAAACCAGTACTAGGCTAAGAAATGTGCCACAATAACTGGGTAAACAAACGAGTAATAGGCTAAGAAATGTGCCACCATGACTGGGTAAACAAACCAGTACTAGGCTAAGACATGTGCCGCCATCACTGGGTAAACAAACCAGTACTAGGCTAAGACATGTGCCACCATGACTAGTACAAGGCTAAGACATGTGCCACCATGACTAGTACAAGGCTAAGACATGTGCCACCATGACTGGGTAAACAAACCAGTACTAGGCTAAGACATGTGCCACCATGACTAGTACAAGGCTAAGACATGTGCCACCATGACTGGGTAAACAAACTAGTATTAGGTTAAGAAGTGTGCCAATATGACTGGGTAAACAAACCAGTACTAGGCTAAGACATTTTCCACAATGACTGGGTAAACAAACCAGTACTAGGCTAAGACATGTGCCACCATGACTGGGTAAAACAAACCAGTACTAGGCTAAGAAATGTGCCACCATGACTTGGTAAACAAAACAGAACAAGGCTAAGAAATGTGCCACCATTACTGGGTAAACAAACCAGTACTAGGCTAAGACATGTGCCACCATGACTTGGTAAACAAAACAGAACAAGGCTAAGAAATGTGCCACCATTACTGGGTAAACAAACCAGTACTAGGCTAAGACATGTGCCACCATGACTTGGTAAACAAAACAGAACAAGGCTAAGAAATGTGCCACCATTACTGGGTAAACAAACCAGTACTAGGCTAAGACATGTGCCACCATGACTTGGTAAACAAAACAGAACAAGGCTAAGAAATGTGCCACCATTACTGGGTAAACAAACCAGTACTAGGCTAAGACATGTGCCACCATGACTTGGTAAACAAAACAGAACAAGGCTAAGAAATGTGCCACCATTACTGGGTAAACAAACCAGTACTAGGCTATGCCACCATGACTGGGCAAACAAACCAATACTAGGCTAAGATTTGTGCGACCATGACTGGGTAAACAAACCAGTACTAGGCTAAGAAATGTGCGACCATGACTGGGTAAACAAACCAGTACTAGGCTAAGAAATGTGCGACCATGACTGGGTAAACAAACCAGTACTAGGCTAAGAAATGTGCGACCATGACTGGGTAAACAAACCAGTACTAGGCTAAGAAATGTGCCACCATGACTGGGTAAACAAACCAGTACTAGGCTAATAAATGTGCGTCCATGACTGTGTAAACAAACCAGTACTAGGCTAAGAAATGTGCGTCCATGACTGTGTAAACAAACCAGTACTAGGCTAAGAAATGTGCGTCCATGACTGTGTAAACAAACCAGTACTGGGCTAAGACATGTGCCACCATGACTGTGTAAACAAACCAGTTCTAGGCTAAGACATGTGCCACCATGACTGTGTAAACAAACCAGTACTAGGCTAATAAATGTGCGTCCATGACTGTGTAAACAAACCAGTATTAGGCTAAGAAATGTGCGTCCATGACTGTGTAAACAAACCAGTACTAGGCTAAGAAATGTGCGTCCATGACTGTGTAAACAAACCAGTACTGGGCTAAGACATGTGCCACCATGACTTGGTAAACAAACCAGTTCTAGGCTAAGAAATGTGCCACCATGACTGTGTAAACAAACCAGTACTAGGCTAAGAAATGTGCGTCCATGACTGTGTAAACAAACCAGTACTAGGCTAAGAAATGTGCCACAATAACTGGGTAAACAAACCAATACTAGGCTAAGAAATGTGCGACCATGACTTGGTAAACAAACCAGTACTAGGCTAAGACATGTGCCACCATGACTGGGTAAACAAACCAGTACTAGGCTAAGACATGTGCCACCATGACTGGGTAAACAAACCAGTACTAGGCTAAGACATGTGCCACCATGACTGGGGATCACACCTGGGTTCCAAATACCCGACGATAACCACTCGGCCACGGCGGATTCCTGTGCAATAAAGTACATATATATTGTATTGTTATTGTATTGTTATTGTATTGTTATTGATTAATGTTAAACATTAATTTGGTGAACTACTACTGTAGCACCACGTCCAGATTTTCAGAAGGTACATTTCTGTATGCTTAGCATATATACGGACGGTGAAGACTTACTTGTAACTGTTCGAATGCATTGGCTCGCCTGTGTCTTCACAGTGTACGCAGTTGCATTAACCCTTTCCCTCATATAGACACTTTCTGACGCCTCGGCAGCAGACGGCTTTTTGAAAACATAGTGACAAAAGAAGAAATTGCACGAAACGTGCAATTTCTCCTTTTGCCACAATGTTTTCCACTTTAAGTCATAGGTTATCCATTCAATTATGGAGATTTTCTATGTTTTGACAAAATAAGTTCAAACTTCAAAGTCGTCTGCTGCAGAATTGTCGTATGAGGGAAAGGGTTAAGACCCCTACACTCGCTAGAAACGGCTCTGGTAAATGTGTGTGTTCAATAAAGTCAGTCGTTATTCCCACCGAGGCATATCATAACGACCCCATTATTTCAATGTGATGATCATTAAACTCTGTTTATATGGCTAATTGATCGTATAAACGAGAGCATGTGGAACATATTGGCCCAATTAAAACTGAATGTACCTGAATAAAGGTGACGGTTGACCCACAACAACCTGGTATGTAAACTTGTTCCACATGCAGACGCATTAGACGCATCTGCAGCAGAACTCTTTTTGAAATTATGAAAACATCGTGGCAAAAGCAAACATTGGGCATGCGGTTAATAATCATACTTTCATTTATAGAATGGTCTCTTTTTTTCAAATTAAAGTGCTGCATATTTGTTTTAAAGGGGGAATGGTTTCACATGGACTGTCTCGAGAATAAGGGGGTCACACGTTTCAATCAAACAAAACTGTTTCAAAATAGATTTCAAATTACGTTTAATTTAGATATCCAGTTTTATTTCAAATCCTGTTTATCTATAATTAAATAGGTATTCGAAACATGCCGATAAAATAACATTTGAGTTCAGTGTACATGTAGCTATAGCGGCTTTCGTATTTCTGTGGACAAATTGACATAGTTAACCCTTTCCCTCATATAGACGCTTTCTGACACCTCTGCAGCAGACGGCTTTTTGAAAACATAGTAACAAAAGAAGAAATTGCACAAAACGTGCAATTTCTCCTTTTGTCACAATGTTTTCCACTTTTAGTCATAGGTTATCCATTCAATTATGGAGATTTTCTATGTTTTGACAAAATACGTTCAAAGTCGTCTGCTGCAGAATATTCGTATGAGGGAAAGGGTTAATGACTTGCACGTACGTAAGGATAATTTCGAGTAATAATAGTTTGCACGTAACATTTAATTTGACCTTTGCTACGGTATTAACCCTCCCTGATCAATTAACTCTTTCTAATATGCAACAAATCTGCAGAAGCCGATTTTTAAAGTACTATTAATGCTAACTCTGAAACCGCAATTTTTCTGTGATGTTGAAATGTCTTCGAAAAGAAATAAACCACTTATAATAATGCAAAATTTGTAAATAATTTTGGAAAATGGGCATGTTTTTTGGTAGCGAGTAATCACAATATTATCCTGAATGTTTTCAGAACATACCAAAAAAGGGACTTTTAAATATCAAGGAAATATAATCACTCAAACTAAACCACAACCTACTTATCTACAAGGTCAATTTCAGTATCGAATAGGAAAGATAAATATTGAGGTATGAATCAATTTTTCAGTCAATTGACTGAATTTTCCGCTTGGTCGAAAAAGCCACTTTCAATCTCGGCGTATTAACCCTTCACGTAGCTACTCTTTAATCTGTTAATGTTCAGCTAAACTGTAAAGATACTTTCTTTGACAGTATACACATCTGTAAATAAACGTTCTATGGTATTGAAGTCGTTCTCTCCTCCGACATTAAAACCCGGTGAATGTAAACATGAACAAACTTCGATACAATGTATCTCCTTTCTTCGGATTGATTTCCTAATACCATTTTTGATAAAGATAAGCAGAGTTTCTTCTTAAGAGAAAAAACATAATGTTTGCCAAGATCACTATCCCTCGAGGAAAGTAATGCAATAAATGAAAGATGAAGTACAGTTAACAGCCAGATAATTAAAACGGTTCTCCAATCACTGTACAAGAAAACCTACCTTCAAGGGTGTAGGCTTTTACCGCAAATTCGATACAACTTCGTTCTCGTATGCAGAGCTCTTAGTAAGCTGCATATTGCACATTGCACGAATATTTTGATTTCCCACATCCCAGGGTTTGGTTTGGTAATACGTATAATATATGAGCCGACTCTGACGATTTTGGGGTCTTATTGACTCTCCGGTGTGGCACCCTTCAATGTTACATTAGTGTAAAACTAGTGTGGTTACATTATTTTAAAGCTAGTGGGGTTACATTAGTGTAAAACTAGTGTGTTTACATTAGTGTAAAACTTTGGTTTTATATTGGTGTAAACCTAGTGGCTACATTAGTGTAAAATTTGGTTTTATATTGGTGTAAACCTAGTGGCTACATTAGTGTAAAACTAATGACTACATTAGTGTAAAACTAGTGGGTTTACATTAGTGTAAAACTTTGGTTTTATAGTAGTGTAAACCTAGTGGCTACATTAGAGTAAAACTACTAGTGACTACATTATTGAATAAATAGTGGGTACATTAGTGTAAAATTAGTGGGTTTACATTAGTGTAAAACTAGTGACTACATTAGTGTAAACTAGTGACTACATTAGTGTAAAACTAGTGAGTTTACATTAGTGTAAAACTTTGGTTTTCATATTGGTGTAAAACAACTGACTACATTAGTGTAAAACTAGTGGTGCTTACGTTAGTGAACATACAGGTGGACAGTGATGAGGTATTACTGTGCGTATACAAGGCTCAATAGAGTCTTCACTGAACCCAGATGCAACAAGACCCCCTAATAGCAAGACACGACTCGGCTATGGTTTGGATCCTAATCGTTCTAGAGAATCGGCAATGATGAGTGTAAGGCTAGATGGAGATTGTGAAGATCCTGATGAGATTGTTGGAATGGGCTGATCTGGATGCGCATGCGTTGCACAGTCCCGTGGAAAGGATTTCGTGTAACAAGACACACTTTTCAACTCTTGCTTATTATGTTGTAGTTCATACACAACTGGATATGAAGGAATAAAAACAGTGTTTACACCAAAACATAATTAAAATCTTTCCTGTTTGGTAATTATAAAGCAAAAATAAATGTGGGAAAAAAACAACTCTTAGTTGGAACGAGCTAGTTTTTCTGTATCAAAACGACGTTTACAAAGATTACCACTTTTCCTCAAACAAAATTTGAAAATATCAAAGCAATTGTATGCACAATCTCTCTCTCTATATATAAATGAAATTATACTTGTGGAAAAGAGTCGTAAATATTCTGGCTGATTTTGATGTTTTCAAAAACGTCTGCTGCAGATGCGTCGAAATGTGTCTACATGTGAAAAAGAGTAAACCGATTCATCTGACGGTATACGTATATATATGAGCCGTTCCACGAAAAACCCAACATTATGGACTTTGCGTAATGTATCGACCCAGATCAGCCTGCGCATTCTGCGCAGCCTAATCCGGGCCGACACATTCCGTCTCGGGGGGACAGAGGTATAGAGTAATGATTCCTGAAACAGAAAATCCATATGAGGTGTCGAAACGTGTCTTTCCGGGTTAGCCGGCGCGGCACGCTTAGGCTGATCCAGGTCGATACTTTACGCAGAGTCCACAATATTGGTTTTTTCGTGAAACGGCTCTAATATATTTTACCGAGAAGCAGGAGCTTCACTTCCTGGATCCGCTCCAAATCAGATTTCTCTGTTATATAGACAAGGTAGGTATTTGATGATATTTATAGTTTTCCCTACCTGCTATTACGATGGGAAAGATTGGGTAGTTATCAAACAAATCAACCTGTTCGAGATGATTGAATTTGTTTAATTTTTGTTTTTATCTGGTTTATCTGTTTTCTCAGCTCTTCACGTTTATATTAGTCTCTCGAGAGAGTTGATGTATTGTAGCCTCTTCGATACGGCATGAATTAAAGGTTCATGCATTGATTGATTGATTGACAGGATCTTAACGCCGTTTTCAACGATGTGTCATATCCTAACCAAACCACGTGTTTCCTGCCTTTCTCAAACCAGTTCACTTTACACATATACTGTTAAACCCGTTGATGGGAGAAGAATGAAGCTTTTCGAGTTCACTTTTGACAAATGTCAGATAAAATGTTGACCGAGCTGGCGTTCAATCTCACAACCATTGGATTGGCAGCCCGCGTCGCCTCACGGCTTAAATGTGTATGAACGAAACATTAGTAGTGAGAAGAAAACTTGCAGATGTTTGGTCAAAACTTGCATCTAGGTCTATTTCAAATGTAGACGCTGTTGAGACTGTTAGGCGTGATGCGTCTCATGATATCTTTAATTATAGCTTGCATTTATTTTCAACCCAAATATAAGCTTATAAATACTTAGTTAAAGGGTTGAAGGCTTTGACTGTTTAAAGTCTGTTTCACCTGTCTTGTATAGAACATTGCCAGCCAATTCTATCTTGATATTCTTAGCTTTTGTAAGGGATTGATTCTTCGAAATGCAATGCTGGACAAATCCATTTTAAAAATTCAGTATTGAAACGGTTAACAGCAAGGTTATGAAAACACCGACCTCCTGGGTCGACGGCATTCAGCATAATTCACTTTTCTCTTTTTGTTTTCCTTTTTCGATGTCGAACGATGGTATATCAGGTTATATTACTAAATATTTTAACTGTGTTATTGTATGGAAAAGGCTCGAGTGAAACCGTTGCGCTAGTGGGTTACATAAACAACGTGTGAAAGTTAACTGAAAGATTTAATCTTAACACTTATCATATACTACCATTTATGTGTCATTTATACTCCACTTCGGGCAATTTAATTTGGAGCTTAGACAGGTGAAAAGGGGGAGTGTTGCTGCATCTCACAAATATCAAGGCTCGTGTAGTGTTAACTTACGATCAGTCTTACCAGAGTCATCACTGTCCACCTACATGATATATAGTCCTTAGCGATGATCGGCAATCAGTCTTACCAGAGTCATCACTGTCCGCCTACATGATATATAGTCCTTAGCGATGATCGGCAATCAGTCTAACCAGAGTCATCACTGTCCACCTACATGATATATAGTCCTTAGCGATGATCGGCAATCAGTCTTACCAGAGTCATCACTGTCCACCTACATGATATATAGTCCTTAGCGATGATCGGCAATCAGTCTAACCAGAGTCATCACTGTCCACCTACATAATATATAGTCCTTAGCGATGATCGGCAATCAGTCTAACCAGAGTCATCACTGTCCACCTACATGATATATAGTCCCTAGCGATGATCGGCAATCTGTCTAACCAGAGTCATCACTGTCCACCTACATGATATATAGTCCTTAGCGATGATCGGCAATCAGTCGAACCAGAGTCATCACTGTCCACCTACATGATATATAGTCCTTAGCGATGATCGGCAATCAGTCTAACCAGAGTCATCACTGTCCACCTACATGATATATAGTCCTTAGCGATGATCGGCAATCAGTCTAACCAGAGTAACCAGAGTCATCACTGTCCACCTACATGATATATAGTCCTTAGCGATGATCGGCAATCAGTCTAACCAGAGTCATCACTGTCCACCTACATGATATATAGTCCTTAGCGATGATCGGCAATCAGTCTAACCAGAGTCATCACTGTCCACCTACATGATATCTAGTCCTTAGTGATGATCGGCGAATACAAACCTTAAGGCTTTTATAACACGTGTGGACAAACACCTGTCTGCGCATCCATGTTAAATTATCAACATATATATCGAGGGCTTGGCGTGAAAACAGTTGTAACTAAAAGCCTATTTTGAAAACCCTGGTTTAGGGGCAATTTTGACCCTTTTGTAAACAATACAAAATTTAGGTGCCATTGCTTCAGAATCGAGCAATGGCACCTAAATTTGTATTGTTTACAAAAGGGTCAAAATTGCACCCTAAACCAGGGTTTTCAAAATAGGCTTTTAGTTACCAACTGTTTCACGCCAAGCACCTCGATATATATGTTGATAATTTAACATGGATGCGCAGACAGGTGTTTGTCCACACGTGTTATAAAAGCCTTAAGGTTTGTATTCGCCGATCATCACTAAGGACTAGATTATCATGTAGGTGGACAGTGATGACTCTGGTTAGACTGATTGCCGATCATCGCCTAAGGACTATATATCATGTAGGTGGACAGTGATGACTCTGGTTAGACTGATTGCCGATCATCGCTAAGGACTATATATCATGTAGGTGGACAGTGATGACTCTGGTTAGACTGATTGCCGATCATCGCTAAGGACTATATATCATGTAGGTGGACAGTGATGACTCTGGTTAGACTGATTGCCGATCATCGCTAAGGACTATATATCATGTAGGTGGACAGTGATGACTCTGGTTCGACTGATTGCCGATCATCGCTAAGGACTATATATCATGTAGGTGGACAGTGATGACTCTGGTTAGACAGAATTGCCGATCATCGCTAGGGACTATATATCATGTAGGTGGACAGTGATGACTCTGGTTAGACTGATTGCCGATCATCGCTAAGGACTATATATTATGTAGGTGGACAGTGATGACTCTGGTTAGACTGATTGCCGATCATCGCTAAGGACTATATATCATGTAGGTGGACAGTGATGACTCTGGTAAGACTGATTGCCGATCATCGCTAAGGACTATATATCATGTAGGTGGACAGTGATGACTCTGGTTAGACTGATTGCCGATCATCGCTAAGGACTATATATCATGTAGGCGGACAGTGATGACTCTGGTAAGACTGATTGCCGATCATCGCTAAGGACTATATATCATGTAGGTGGACAGTGATGACTCTGGTAAGACTGATCGTAAGTTAACACTACACGAGCCTTGATATTTGTGAGATGCAGCAACACTCCCCCCCTTTTTCACCTGTCTAAGCTCCAAATTAAATTGCCCCGAAGTGGAGTATAAATGACACATAAATGGTAGTATATGATAAGTGTTAAGATTAAATCTTTCAGTTAACTTTCACACGTTGTTTATGTAACCCCACCTAGCGCAACGGTTTCACTCGAGCCTCTTCTCCATACAATAACACAGTTAAAATATTTAGTAATATAACCTGAATATACCATCGTTCGACATCGAAAAAGGAAAACAAAAAGAGAAAAGTGAATTATGCTGAATGCCGTCGACCCAGGAGGTCGGTGTTTTCATAACCCTTGCTGTTAACCGTTTCAATACTGAATTTTTAAAATGGATTTGTCCAGCATTGCATTTCGAAGAATCAATCCCTTACAAAAGCTAAGAATATCAAGATAGAATTGGCTGGCAACTGTTCTATACAAGACAGGTGAAACAGACTTTAAACAGTCAAAGCCTTCAACCCCTTTAAACTAAGTATTTATAAGCTTATATTTGGGTTGAAAATAAATGCAAGCTATAATTAAAGATATCATGAGACGCATCACGCCTAACAGTCTCAACAGCGTCTACATTTGAAATAGACCTAGATGCAAGTTTTGACCAAACATCTGCCAAGTTTTCTTCTCACCTACTAATGTTTCGTTCATACACATTTAAGCCGTGAGGCGACGCGGGCTGCCAATCCAATGGTTGTGAGATTGAACGCCAGCTCGGTCAACATTTTATCTGACATTTGTCAAAAGTGAACTCGAAAAGCTTCATTCTTTCTCCCATCAACGGGTTTAACAGTATATGTGTAAAGTGAAACTGGTTTGAGAAAGGCAGGAAACACGTGGTTTGGTTAGGATATGACACATCGTTGAAAACGGCGTTAAGATCCTGTCAATCAATCAATCAATGCATGAACCTTTAATTCATGCCGTATCGAAGAGGCTACAATACATCAACTCTCTCGAGAGACTAATATAAACGTGAAGAGCTGAGAAAACAGATAAACCAGATAAAAACAAAAATTAAACAAATTCAATCATCTCGAACAGGTTGATTTGTTTGATAACCTACCCCAATCTTTCCCATCGTAATAGCAGGTAGGGAAAAACTATAAATATCATCAAATACCTACCTTGTCTATATAACAGAGAAATCTGATTTGGAGCGGATCCAGGAAGTGAAGCTCCTGCTTCTCGGTAAAATATATTAGAGCCGTTTCACGAAAAAACCAATATTGTGGACTCTGCGTAAAGTATCGACCTGGATCAGCCTAAGCGTGCCGCGCCGGCTAACCCCGGAAAGACACGTTTCGACACCTCATATGGATTTTCTGTTTCAGGAATCATTACTCTATACCTCTGTCCCCCCCGAGACGGAATGTGTCGGCCCGGATTAGGCTGCGCAGAATGCGCAGGCTGATCTGGGTCGATACATTACGCAAAGTCCATAATGTTGGGTTTTTCGTGGAACGGCTCATATATATACGTATACCGTCAGACTGAATCGGTTTACTCTCTTTTTCACATGTAGACACATTTCGACGCATCTGCAGCAGACGTTTTTGAAAACATCAAAATCAGCCAGAATATTTACGACTCTTTTCCACAAGTATAATTTCCATTTAATATATAGAGAGAGAGATTGTGCATACAATTGCTTTGATATTTTCAAATTTTGTTTGAGGAAAAGTGGTAATCTTTGTAAACGTCGTTTTGATACAGAAAAACTAGCTCGTTCCAACTAAGAGTTGTTTTTTTTCCCACATTTATTTTTGCTTTATAATTACCAAACAGGAAAAGATTTTAATTATGTTTTTGGTGTAAACACTGTTTTTATTCCTTCATATCCAGTTGTGTATGAACTACAACATAATAAGCAAGAGTTGAAAAGTGTGTCTTGTTACACGAAATCCTTTCCACGGGACTGTGCAACGCAATGCGCATCCAGATCAGCCCCATTCCAACAATCTCATCAGGATCTTCACAATCTCCATCTAGCTCTTACACTCATCATTGCCGATTCTCTAGAACGATTAGGATCCAAAACCATAGCCGAGTCGTGTCCTTGCTATTAGGGGGTCTTGTTGCATCTGGGTTCAGTGAAGAACTCTATTGAGCCTTGTATACGCACAGTAATACCTCATCACTGTCCACCCTGTATGTTCACTAACGTAAAGCAACCACTAGTTTTTACACTAATGTAGTCAGTTGTTTTACACCAATATGAAAACCCAAAGTTTTACACTAATGTAAACTCACTAGTTTTACACTAATGTAGTCACTAGTTTACACTAATGTAGTCACTAGTTTTCTACACTAATGTAACCCACTAATTTTACACTAATGTACCCACCTATTTATTCAATAATGTAGTCACTAGTAGTTTTACTCTAATGTAGCCACTAGGTTTACACTACTATAAAACCAAAGTTTTACACACTAATGTAAACCCACTAGTTTTACACTAATGTAGTCATTAGTTTTACACTAATGTAGCCACTAGGTTTACACCAATATAAAACCAAATTTTACACTAATGTAGCCACTAGGTTTACACCAATATAAAACCAAAGTTTTACACTAATGTAAACACACTAGTTTTACACTAATGTAACCCCACTAGCTTTAAAATAATGTAACCCACACTAGTTTTACACTAATGTAACATTGAAGGGTGCCACACCGGAGAGTCAATAAGACCCCAAAATCGTCAGAGTCGGCTCATATATTATACGTATTACCAAACCAAACCCTGGGATGTGGGAAATCAAAATATTCGTGCAATGTGCAATATGCAGACTTACTAAGAGCTCTGCATACGAGAACGAAGTTGTATCGAATTTGCGGTAAAAGCCTACACCCTCTGAAGGTAGGTTTTCTTGTACAGTGATTGGAGAACCGTTTTAATTATCTGGCTGTTAACTGTACTTCATCTTTCATTTATTGCATTACTTTCCTCGAGGGATAGTGATCTTGGCAAACATTATGTTTTTTCTCTTAAGAAGAAACTCTGCTTATCTTTATCAAAAATGGTATTAGGAAATCAATCCCGAAGAAAGGAGATACATTGTATCGAAGTTTGTTCATGTTTACATTCACCGGGTTTTAATGTCGGAGGACGAGAACGACTTCAATACCATAGAACGTTTTATTTACAGATGTGTATACTGTCAAAGAAAGTATCTTTACAGTTTAGTCTGAACATTAACAGATTAAAGAGTAGCTACGTGAAGCGGTTAATACGCCGAGATTGAAAGTGGCTTTTTCGACCAAGCGGAAAATTCAGTCAATTGACTGAAAAATTGATTCATACCTCAATATTTATCTTTCCCTATTTCGATACTGAAATTGACCTTGTAGATAAGTAGGTTGTGGTTTAGTTTGAGTGATTATATTTCCTTGATATTTAAAAGTCCCTTTTTTGGTATGTTCTGAAAACATTCAGGATAATATTGTGATTACTCGCTACCAAAAAAACATGCCCATTTTCCAAATTATTTACAAAATTTTGCATTATTATAACAGTCTGGTTTATTTCTTTTTCGAAGACATTTCAACATCACAGAAAAATTGCGGCTTTCAGAGTTAGCATTAATAGTACTTTAAAAATCGGCTTCTGCAGATTTGTTGCATATTAGAAAGAGTTAATTGATCAAGGGAGGGTTAATACCGTAGCAAAGGTCAAATTAAATGTTACGTGCAAACTATTATTACTCGAAATTATCCTTACGTACGTGCAAGTCATAACCCTTTCCCTCATACGAATATTCTGCAGCAGACGACTTTGAACGTATTTTGTCAAAACATAGAAAAATCTCCATAATTGAATGGATAACCTATGACTAAAAGTGGAAAACATTGTGACAAAAGGAGAAATTGCACGTTTTGTGCACAATTTCTTCTTTTGTTACTATGTTTTCAAAAAGCCGTCTGCTGCAGAGGTGTCAGAAAGCGTCTATATGAGGGAAAGGGTTAACCTATGTCAATTTGTCCACAGAAATACGAAAGCCGCTATAGCTACATGTACACTGAACTCAAATCGTTATTTTATCGGCATGTTATCGCAATACCTATTTAATTATAGATAAACAGGATTTGAAATAAAACTGGATATCTAAATTAAACGTAATTTGAAATCTATTTTGAAAACAGTTTTGTCTTGATTGAAAACGTGTGACCCCCCCTTATTCTCGAGGACAGTCCATGTGAAACCATTCCCCCCTTTAAAACAAATATGCGCAGCACTTTAATTTGAAAAAAAGAGACCCATTCTATAAATGAAAGTATGATTATTAAACCGCATGCCAATGTTTGCTTTTGCCACGATGTTTTCATAATTTCAAAAAGAGTTCTGCTGCAGATGCGTCTAATGCGTCTGCATGTGGCAACAAGTTTACATACCAGGTTGTTGTGGGTCAACCGTCACCTTTATTCTCAGGTACAATTCAGTTTTAATTGGGCCAAATATGTTCCACTATGCTCTCGTTTATACGATCAATTAGCCAATATAAACAGAGTTTAATGATCATCACATTGAAAATAATGGAGGTCGTTATATGATATGCTCCTCGGTGGGAATAACGACTGAGACTTTATTGAACACAACAACATTTACCACGAGCCGTTTCCTAGCGAGTGTAGGGGTCTATAACTCCCTTTCCCCTCATACGACAATTCTGCAGCAGACGAACTTTGAAGTTTGAAACTATATTTGTCAAAACATAGAAAATCTCCCATAATTGAATGGATAAACCTATGACCTTACAGTGGAAAACATTGTGGCAAAGGAGAAATTGCACGTTTCGTGCAATTTCTTCTTTTGTCACTATGTTTTCAAAAAGCCGTCTGCTGCGAGCGGTCAGAAAGTGTCTATATGAGGGAAAGGGTTAATGCAAACTGAGTACACTGTGAAGACACAGGCGAGCCAATGCATTCGAACAGATACAAGTAAGTCTTCACCCGTTCCCGTAATATCATCTATCACAGACGCT
>JASEVX010000024.1:1303306-1324917 GCA_031761405.1 Serripes groenlandicus | reverse complement strand
TATTTTGGGGGCATTTTGAGCGCAGGCTGATCTGGGTCGATACATTACGCAGCGTCCATAATGTTGGTTTTATCATGGAACGGCTCAAATCCTTTAATTGAGCTTTGCTCCAGAAATAAACGCCCGAAAATAATGTTTACACGTGTGGAATAGCTGCATATTCATGATAAAGATCAAAATGAATACTGCTCGTCAAAAGTTACTTGATACCTTTCCTCTAATGAACAATTGGCGTACAGCGCAGATGCAGATCAGACTGCGCGGATGCCCTGGCTGATCTGAAACTACACTGGTCATAAATACCTTTCCGGTTTTTTTGGGTTTTTTTTTTGCATAGCGCTGATCAATTAATTATATCCGCAATGTCTCAAGTGTATGTTAAGCATCGGTATACTAATTCGAACTGACCTCGAACTATCGAGGGTCAATTGTTAGAAGGCATTGAACACATCTCAGAAAAAGAGTGATATATTTCTAGAGGCGGTGGCTTATACTGACGAAATGCTTAATCAAAGAAGGGAAGTGGAGATCATTTTATAATATTCACATAATGTTTTAAGATATCATCTTCGTTTTATATGATGAGAGTCGTCTGTTTCAGGTAAAGGGTCATCTTTGATATATATAACATGACAACAAGTGTCTTCGGGGGAATTTGTTTTTCTTTTTCTTTATCTGCACGAAGACATTGTGGCGGTGATATGCCAATCTGGCATATCTATGAATTATGGGTGAAATTACATGAACTCTGCGAGATATCTAGAAAATGAATCAGTTAATATTTTTAGTTTTAACATGTTTAGATTAATTAATCCTTGAGTATGCGGTTTAATCTAAGAAATTAAAATATTGAGTTTTTCTTATAAAATTCAAGTGAACCCACCCAACTGTTACACTATACAGATAGCGGATCTCAGGGTTTCCCAAATGGTGCCTTGAATGGGGACGCTGACGCATTTGTTTTCGTTTCTGTTGGACAAGCCCAAAAAACAAGACACTATTAAAGAAACCCGATTCAATTTACATTGTTGCAAAGATACAGGCACAGACTAAACCCGCACTTGATACCACCCGGATTATATCCAAATACACATTCGCCTTTAGTTGAGAAACAATGCCAAGCTAATGAACAATATAATTCCCACAGTATTTACTGTTGTTTTAGCTACCTCATAGCCCTATCCAATCAAATTACGGCTACTTTATAGAAGTTGCAATGTGATTGACAGCCGTGAGGGACCAAACTGATTCAGTGAACGCAGGGCTATTGTATGCGTCTTGAAACACAATGTTTCATCCTGTATGGTACGACTCTGTGCAACATTTGCTAACAATACATACCAAGATCAGCATGCACACCCATATTGTAATCTTTATTGTCCAATGTCCAATTACAAATTCTTAGCAAATCGATGGCTTTTCTCAAAACAGTTGCAGCAAAACGCAGTTACAACCGTTTTGCATGACTCCCTCGAAATTATACTCTATAAATGAGCGATGATCTGCGTAAACCAATCTTAGTGTATTTCCGACCTGGAAAAAAAACGAGCCTGCGAAGACACGCAGTCGGATCAAGTCCAACACCGTTCGCAAATAAATCCTATAAGGTTTCATGAAACGTCCTGAAAGCTTGATCAATGTGGATCCTTTAGCTTAGATGCGACATTATAACTTTATCCACAATGTTCTAATAAATACTGTAAGGCTGGTATTCCTGTGGCACCGCTCAACTATACGAGTGAGCCGTTCCACGAGAAAACCAACATTGTGGACTCTGCGTAAAGTATCGACTCGAATCAGCCTAAGCATGCCGCGTAGAACGGCTCAAGTTTTTGTTTTGGACGATGTCTTCAGGTAAACCCCTTCAAACATTCAGACGCTCTCTGACGCCTCTGCAGCAGACGACCTTTGAAATTATTGCGACAAAAAGAGACATTACTCATAAGGAGTACTTTTTATGCGGGGGATTCAGATATACCTCCGTATATTGTCATGCCCAGCTCTTAGGAAGTGTAAATTTGTATTTTTTTTGTGCTGCCCTCTGGTTTCATTTTGCCACAATATTGTTCAACTTAATTCAATAAATGTTCTTTTATATAGAGAATTCGCGGCATATTTGTTGTATGTGTGAGTTTTCTAACATGATTTGTTTGGAATGTTCGTGGATAGACGTTGTGCTGGCTAATCTGGATACCCTTGATAGGTTCTGTCACGTTACGTTAGATCTAGATACCCTTGATTGGTACTGTCAAATTAATTTAGGCGTTAATCTACATCCATTTTATGCTTAACCCTTTCCCACGTACAATGAAACTGGATCAGACGACTTTAAAAACATTCTGGACGTCTGGACACGACTATTAACAGTCTCTATAATTGAAACTATAATATTTTATTACACATACTTTTCAACAGTGAAGGTTGTCTGGAAATTCATTGTGTCTTTGCTGAGCCCTAGATAAATAACCCCCCCCCCCCCCCCCCCCCCCCTCCCCCCTGATAACTAGGTTATTGCCACTCCAAACCCTATGAGACTATTATGTTGTTCCACAGCATACGGTTTATGCGTCTTAAAAGGATACCAGATGAACAAACACGCATTGTCGAGATCTTTGTTCGAAATCATTTTGATTGCCGAGACTAGAAGCAGGATACGTCTTAAAATCTCTGTCAGACATCATTTTATTGCTAGGTTATGTGATGTGAAAACAAAAACAAATTATTTTTCTATTTTCGTGCAACCCCTAGCGGTACTTCCACTGTAACGATGTATGTTATTTCTTTGAACTCAGCGAGAGCACCTTACTCATTTTATGTAAACAAAAACGTGATATAGAACTGTTCCGGCAAACTATTGACACTTATTGTTCGGCGATAGCTGATAAACCTTAGTTTTGACCTATATGTTAAACAAATGATCTAGATTGTAGACCAATCAAATGTTGTATTTAATGAATAATGTCGAAGAAATAAAGGAAATGAAACGTTATGATTGGTTCATAGTTAAGTTGGCGATCCTACGAGAGGCACTAATAAGGTGAAGTTTTAAAATGAAATGTTCTGCATACTAACTTTTAGTTGTTTTCCTTAAGAAAGGAATTTCAGTGAAAAAAAATCAGTGAAAACGTATGAAATATAATATTTAAGATCTTTGATCTTTGATATTAATTACTTTTTAAACATGATAAGTTTTCAATTATTTATCGTCAATTGAAACTTATACACCTCTTGGGAGCCTCGCGTAATCTCCAGTCATGTGGTGTATTCTCGGCCTTGATAATTTATTTATAGAAACTAAAGCTGGATGGAGATGGCCGATTAGCCTTTAAATATAGCTTATTGTTATGATTTAATAGTTGATACTGGGATGAAAATATAAACAAGTTGATTCCATCGTTTCCGTTTACTATTTAATAATTTCTGAGAGTTTACATAATTTTGGCTGACACTTGGTTCTAAAAAGAAAAATAGATAAACAAAAAACGCGCAAGCTACACTCGATTACCGATTCTATATATTTTAAAGAACAATGTTCTAATCGAACAATGTTCCAACTGGTTCACGATTATAATACATTACCAATTCAAGGAGCTGTCGAATTCTTAGATATACAACATCCCGCCCAAAACGAAAGTTTTTCCTCAGATTGACAAAAGATGTCTCCTTGAAGACCCAGTTGGAATTGGAAACAGAAATATACAACATACTGACATGTTGGCCTAATCAGATTTTCCCACAGAAACATAAATGTCCGGGGTTGGCCAAACCAAGGACGACAGACAAACACACAGATAAGCAGGCCAGCATTTCAGCAGTAATATATGTCTTGAAGTAAACCATTCATATCCAATATCTCAAATGATTGCTATGAACCGATTCAATATCTTTTAAAGATCAATGTTCCAACTGGTTCAAGATTATGATGCAATACCAATTCAAGGAGCTGTCGATTTCTTAGACATTGCGCAAATTTTATAATTCATGGAAAATTACTGATTATTTTGATTATTAACAAAACCTTTCTGATATTCAAGTCAAATAATATGCGCATGTTCCATTTCTTAGTGTTTTCTCATATTGATCCCCGTTTATCTTTGTTTACTTGTTTCTTATTATGTTTTCAAAACTCATCTGCTTTACTCTTTTTTTCACGCTATTTTCAAAAGTCACTTTAGTCACTAAATGCACATACAGAATATGATTCCGTCATGGATATATTGGGTGTTTGTGGTTTAGTGTGTATCTAAGCATGCCGCGCAGGCTAACCCGGACGGCACTTTTCGCCTCCTGTGGATTTTCTGTTTCAAGAATCATTACTCTATACCTCTATTACCCTAAGACGGAATACCATTATGTTGGTTTTCTCGGGGGACGGCTCATCTGTCCAAGAGGTGTAAACGCTCGTCTGTATGATTTATCCAAAAAACCTAGTAAAATCTAAAACATATCTTGAAGATGCACCCAAATAAAAAAAACTTACTAATTATGAAACAGTCACAAATTCCAAACCAGGGGCGTAGCTTTGCAATAATCAATGTGTAGGCCGTCACGTGAGAAAATCAACCTTGTGGACTCTGCGTAAAGTATCGACCCGGATCAGCCTAAGCATGCCACACAGGCCTACCCGGATAGACACTTTTCGCCGTCTGTGGATTTTCTGTTTCAGGAATCACTTCACTATACATCTAACCCCCTAAGACGGAATGTGTCGGCCGGATCAGTCTGCGCGGACAGCGCAGGCTGATCTGGTCGATACATTACGCAGATGTCTATCGCCGCAGCTGTATTTTGGGGGCATCTTGAGAAAAAATGTGTAGGCACGTGCCTACAGTGCCTAAAGGGAGCTACGCCCCTGCAAAATATATGTTAACCCGTTTTTAGATCTACTAAACCGTTATTGTTCAGGTTAGACAAGGTATTGTTATTTTTGGCAACTATAAATTTACCGATCGGAGAAAGTGCCAGATTATATAAATAGACGACTTCTTTCTGTTCTTGTGCTGAGTTCAATTATCGCGGTCGTTAACCTGCTTTCAGGCCTACGTTACACGAACGCCGGCCTTGTGAATTGATGAAGAGTACGATTTACCATTTCACTATCACATCAAATAAGCAGAGGACGACATTGCAGCAATAGCAAAAATTGCTCACGATGAGCAATTTATGCTGTTGCAACAATGTTTTCAAAAGTCGTCTGCTGCATATGTGTAAAGTAGCGTCTGTATGTGGTGGAAAGGCTAACCTGTTTCAGACCAAGTCATATGTGTGCCTAGAAACAATTGAATGTGTATGAATTTCACCGATCTTAGAGGCTGGTGCTTTAATTAATGACTAGATGATGAACGCCATGAAAAGTCCCGGGTGTAGGTTTTCGTGTGACCTGGCCCATACAATAGTAATATTCTTAAATTTGATTTTCGCGTGTTTTAATGTCATTTTCAGCATTAATTGAATCCTATCAGGGCAGACCGATCATGTTGCCCTGTGCCTCTGGTATTTCTGTTCTAGCACACCATGTAACATGATTGTGAGCCGGCGGTTCTAGCACACCATGTTACATGATTGTGAACCGGTGGTTCTAGCATACCATGTTACATGATTGTGAGCCGGTGGGTCTAGCACACCATGTTACATGATTGTGAACCGGTGGTCTAGCACACCATGTTACATGACTGTGAGCCGGTGGTTCTAGCACACCATGTTACATGACTGTGAGCCGGTGGTCTAGCACACCATGTTACATGATTGTGAACCGGTGGTTCTAGCATACCATGTTACATGATTGTGAGCCGGTGGTCTAGCACACCATGTTACATGATTGTGAGCCGGTGGTCTAGCACACCATGTTACATGATTGTGAGCCGGTGGTTCTAGCATACCATGTTTACATGATTGTGTCTCCTTGGTTTTAGCACATCAGGTTACATGATTGTGAGCCGGTGGTTCTAGCACACCAGGTTACATGACTGTGAGCCGGTGGTTCTAGCACACCAGGTTACATGATTGTGAGCCGGTGGGTCTAGCACACCATGTTACATGATTGTGAGCCGGTGGTTTCTAGCACACCATGTTACATGACTGTGAGCCGGTGGTTCTAGCACACCATGTTACATGATTGTGAGCCAGTGGTTCTAGCACATCATGTTACATGATTGTGAGCCGGTGGTTCTAGCACATCATGTTACATGATTGTGAGCCGGTGGTTCTAGCATACCATGTTACATGATTGTGAGCCGGTGGTCTAGCACACCATGTTACATGATTGTGAACCGGTGGTTCTAGCATACCATGTTTACATGATTGTGTCTCGGTGGTTCTAGCACACCAGGTTACATGATTGTGAGCCGGTGGTTCTAGCACACCATGTTACATGATTGTGAACCGGTGGTTCTAGCACACCAGGTTACATGACTGTGAGCCGGTGGTTCTAGCAGACCATGTTACATGATTGTGAGCCGGTGGTTCTAGCATACCATGTTACATGATTGTGAACCGGTGGTTCTAGCAGCATACCATGTTACATGATTGTGAGCCGGTGGTCTAGCACACCATGTTACATGATTGTGAGCCGGTGGTTCTAGCACACCATGTTACATGATTGTGAACCGGTGGTTCTAGCATACCATGTTTACATGATTGTGTCTCGGTGGTCTAGCACACCATGTTACATGATTGTGAGCCGGTGGTTCTAGCACACCATGTTACATGATTGTGAACCGGTGGTTCTAGCATACCATGTTTACATGATTGTGTCTCGGTGGTTCTAGCACACCAGGTTACATGATTGTGAGCCGGTGGTTCTAGCACACCAGGTTACATGATTGTGAGCCGGTGGTCTAGCACTTCTAGCACACCAGGTTACATGACTGTGAGCCGGTGGTTCTAGCACACCAGGTTACATGATTGTGAGCCGGTGGTTCTAGCATACCATGTTACATGATTGTGAACCGGTGGTTCTAGCATACCATGTTACATGATTGTGAGCCGGTGGTCTAGCACACCATGTTACATGATTGTGAACCGGTGGTTCTTGCATACCATGTTACATGATTGTGAGCCGGTGGTCTAGCACACCATGTTACATGATTGTGAGCCGGTGGTTCTAGCACACCATGTTACATGATTGTGAACCGGTGGTTCTAGCATACCATGTTTACATGATTGTGTCTCGGTGGTTCTAGCACACCAGGTTACATGATTGTGAGCCGGTGGTTCTAGCACACCATGTTACATGATTGTGAACCGGTGGTTCTAGCACACCAGGTTACATGACTGTGAGCCCTTGGTTCTAGCACACCAGGTTACATGATTGTGAGCCGGTGGGTCTAGCACACCATGTTACATGATTGTGAGCCGGTGGTTCTAGCACACCATGTTACATGACTGTGAGCCGGTGGCTCTAGCACACCATGTTACATGATTGTGAGCCAGTGGTTCTAGCACACCATGTTACATGATTGTGAGCCGGTGGTTCTAGCACACCATGTTACATGAGTGTGAGCCGGTGGTTCTAGCATACCATGTTACATGATTGTGAGCCGGTGGTTTGAATGCTACATTCAGAGCTTTCATTGTTTCTGACTGATCTGTTGGAGATAAACTCTTCCACATCAACGGTTGATAATTTCGTAACAGAAAAATGAATGCATAAGAAAAGCATTATTGAAAGTACACCAAAGCCCAAATAAAATAAATGCTTCCATTAGAACAATACTTTTATTGATTTGGGCAAGAACAAAATCTTACTTAGAAACAAGGACCGAAATAATCTGCTAAATCAATTTGTTGTTTTTCGATTTATACATTAAGCTTATCGTTGAATCGAAATGGTTGTAATTAAAATATTTTATGTGATATTCATGTTTAAATTGAATCCATATGCAAATATTATTTCGGTATGCGTGTATCAAAATGCAATATACAAGTTAGTAAGTAAGTAAATCTTTTATTAAAGTGACATGTGTATAACATATAACACAACATAAAACAGAGTTTGTTGGAAAAATAACCGTCCCCATGGGCCTATATATCACTATATATAAAGGTAATGTCTATGTACGTAAGCTCATGTATTCATATCTGTTTGTAGTTCATGGAGTATATATACATATATACACATATATATAATTATATCGATGGTCTCTTTCGATCAGGCTGAAGCTACAGCTTGTACAATATGTAGTAAGTGCATCCCCGAACGAAGCCATCAATATTTCAGAGTTGCTATGTACTTTTAAAAGCAACGTGGTTTAACTAGAATAAGGATTCTACAATAAGTATTAGTACAACCTCATATGAGTCATGTTCATGTTTAATTATGTTACATATATCAATAATACAATCATTAGTTTAGTTTAAACGTATTTATTTTACATCGATTGCTAAGCCAACATTCTTTCTGACAAAAGTCGCTGTGACAAACGTAATTCGTCTTCCACCAATGGGCTAACAGTCTATGTGGACAAGCAGCCAGTTGCTTGGAAAGAATGTTGTGTGAAGTACTGGTGTGAGAAAGCCAGGACACACATGAGTAGGTAAACTGACTGCCGTGATATGACTGAGAAAGTGTTGAAAATGGCGTTAAACCCAATCAACCAATTAACCAATCAATTAACCAATCAATCAATCAACCAATCAATCAATCAATCAATTAATCAATCCAATGACTCATTTGTCATGTTTAGTTATGTGACATATATCAATGATACAAGCATTAGTCTAGTTTAAACTTATTTATTCTACATCGATTGCGAAACAAGCTTTCAGCTTATATAAATCACTTTCGATGTCTGCTTCCTGAAGAATTACACAGTTCTCCCGCCGTTTGTGTATAAGGATTAGCATACAGGGGCTGCTGGTCATCGGCGGTCTACCCCATTGGTTGCCAGGATAGCTACTACTGATGGCATCAGGATTAGCATACCGGGTTTACAGGTCATAACACATGAACGAAAAGTAATATAATTCAGATAATCGACTTTTACCTCAGACTACATCACTCAACGTCGACTCTTAACCTATGCAATAGCTTACTAACCTTTACTTACATGCAGATGCATTTTGGCGTTTATGCAGCAGACGCCTTTATTTTTATCTAGATGGGTTTTTTTAAATTCGTCTGCTGCAGAATTATCATATGTTAGAAAGTATAGTCATTTATCTGAGACACAAGTGGTTTTTGTTTTCTGTGTTCTTAGTCTAAGGAATATTAGCCTATTCGAGAATAATAGCGACTTAAACATATATATGTGCTTTTTTCTTTCTAGTATTGCCATCATTTTCTTCCTGCATTTCAGTTTGAAAAAAAACAACATCAAAACACTTATGAAATAGCAGACACGCCTTCTACGTCGGCAGAATAACACAATCCTAGTTTTCCATTGCAAGAAAGATTACAATCTCACATCTTGTTTTTTACAAACCCTTCAGACTTAAAATACGTATCCCTTTGTCCATTCAACAGGCCAATACTATACTTGTTCTTTTTTGCTTTTTCATTGTTCTTACTTTTTCTTTCTATCTTAGTGCTGTTGAAGGTTGACCAACATTGTGGATTCTGCGTAAAGTATCGACCCGGATCAGCCAAAGCATGTCGCGCAGGCTTATCTGGGAGACTCTTTTCGCCTCCTGTGGGTTTTCTGTTTCAAGAATCATTTCTCTATACCTTTATCCCCCTGAGACGGAATGTGTCGGCCCGGATAAGCCTGCGCGGACTTCGCAGGCTGATCTGGGTCGATATATTACACAGAGTTCATAATGTTGGTTTTCTCGTGGAACGGTTCATTTGTTTCCCCTCTGATGGAAGAAACGAGCCCTCGATAAGGTACAGAGCTGTTGAGTAATGGACGCTGATTTGGTTCAGCCACTTGATGCATGTTAAAAAACAAAAACGAAATATAAGAAAAAAAGAAAGGTATTTCTCCTTCAAGGTTGAGTATAAGGTTTATCATTATGACGATATAAAATGTTCTACGGAGAGCATTTGGTATACGCTGCGAACTCTCTGACCTAGATGTCTTTCTAACCAGAGACCATAATTTCCATGGATCATTTTTTTCTTCTTCTTCAAATTGTTTCCTGTCCTGTTTTAAAGATATGCGGTCATGATGATTGACCGTTTCATTCATTCATTCATTCGTTCGCTCGTCCGTTCCTTTATTCACCGATGTATTTTTCGTCCATTATTGAATTCAATGCATGTATTTATTCTTCCGTCGTTTATTATTTGTTTCGCCATTCAAGTTTAATTGCTAAATGTGTGATCGTTTTGTTTCCAAGTCACACACTCGT
Source organism: Serripes groenlandicus (assembly GCA_031761405.1). Taxonomy (NCBI): domain Eukaryota; kingdom Metazoa; phylum Mollusca; class Bivalvia; order Cardiida; family Cardiidae; genus Serripes; species Serripes groenlandicus. The sequence goes on along the minus strand of JASEVX010000024.1, from coordinate 1,314,627 downwards.
ATTTGTAAATTCCTACTCCTTATACTGGCTGTGTTTTTGATCCGTCCTTGTTTGAATTATCCTGTCGTACGTATTGTACATGAATGTAGATACATATAGATGTATGTTTCTAGCCAATGTACGTTTTACACGTCACTAATAAAATGGTCAATGTGTCTGTCTGTCTGTCTGTCTGTCTGTCATGATGGTCCGTCTTGACTGTCTGCTCTTTTCTGTAAGTACACTGTCTCCTTGAAGTGCTCCATATATGACATGTATGAAAGTATACGTAAAGATCGGCCTCGTCTAGTCACTGCTTGTGAAAATGTTCTCTAAAATGAGGTGGTGAGTGTAGATACAGATCCGGCCACGTGGATGCCCGATAATCTTGGTTTATCTGAAACGCCATTAAATTAGTATTCTCTGAATTTATGTTGAAACCCTCAGATATAACTTACCCACTTACAGATCTTACAGATGAATCTGTAGCAGACGATGTTTTGAAATTGGCCATAATCTATCTAATAATTAAACCTCGGGTTGTGATCCCAGGCCCAGTCATACTAAAGAATTTAAAACTAGTAGTAATAGCTATCCTCCTTGGCGGAATGTGTCGGCCGGATCAGTCTGCGCGGACAGCGCAGGCTGATCTGGTCGATACATTACGCAGATGTCTATCGCCGCAACTGCATTTTGGACTCTGCGTAAAGTATCGACCCAGGAAACTCCGTGATGTAATTGAAAAATTGTTGAAGGCGGCGTTTAACACCAAACAATAAATGAATCAATAATTACACTCGCATAAGTTCACTTTTCGCTAAGATGTTTCAAAGTTGTCTGCTGCAGAGTTGCTGTATGAGGGAAAGGGTAAGAAAACGGATGATTGTGATCATCACAACTAGGGCAGACTATCAGTTATTGAATCTAGAGGGAATTTATCCCAGCTAACTTGTAGAAATAGATTGTACTTTTTATATCTATATATATATATAGCATGCAGATTATGTAACCTCATGCATCTGGCATATTTTCAAATAACTAACTTTTGAAAGCACATCATAGAATTCAGTTACGCATATTTTTGGCATTATATCTTCATGAAGTTACACGTGGTTTACAAGATTGTTAAGGAGATTTTCTATTTGTTTTAAAATCTTCCAACAATAGGGATGTATAGAACGTTGGTCTGCAACTTCCATTGCGTCTACTTCTTTCATTACTTGAATCCACTCGAAGTTGATGACCCGTAATACTTACCACCTAATAGTTGTTGGTTTAACATTTACCAACATACAGACGCATATTGACGCCTCTACATCAGACAACTTTTGAAAACATTGTGACAAAAGGAGAAATTGCTCCTTCCTTTTGCAACAATGTGTTGAAACTCTATTCAATTATTAAACTTTCAATTATTGTTTTTGCCTTGATAGTTTCAAAGTCCTCTGCTGCAGTTTGTTTTTCGTGTTATGTTATGTCACCGCCATACAACATGACGAAGTGCTCGTTATTGTAATCTGGTTGGAATAAATAGAGGATCTTACATGAGTGCTTATTTGATATTGTTTTTATGAAACGAGTCGACTGAAATAATATGACGCGAGGCTCATATTCGTTTCAGTCGACGAGTTTCATAAAAACAATATCAAATAAGCACGAATGTAAGATTCTATTTATCACATAACACCATAAAAAGATTGTTTTCAATCTTTAAATCTATCTTTCTTCGCCCTCATATAAAAAGTGACCGAAGTTCACCCCGAAGTTCTAATGCATACTTCCACTGTAAAAAATAGTCCCTATCAATAACCTTTTGATTGTATACAAAATTAGCAACAAGGCACTTATAACATTTCATTTATCGAGATTTATTCTCTTTAAACAATATGTTTAATAAATGCCAAAATTCAGAACAATATGCTGTCATTTAAAGTGACGTCACACTGGAGTGACGTCACGTACGTGCTGTGAGTCGGCTATTGATGTAACTAGTTACATATGATAGTTATGTCACTGCTTTATGTCACTCCTGGAGTGCAAGTTATGTGATAAAACAAAATGTAGCAGTCAACATTACGTCAATATTGTAAAGAACCGTTGCCTGTAAAATCACACGGCTTATTTAATTGGTCTAAGTAGATATACATGGAGGGTTCAACGATCTGCTTTTGCCATCAACGAACTCGGGTCAAAATTCCTCCCCAAGAAGAACAAATTGATACAGATTAGGTCCATCATGTTTAATTAGTTTAACCTTTACTCTGCCGTGTGTATGTTTAAGTCACGTATATCAGTATTCAAAACAGGCAGGCAGTAGAAGAAACTTCATATCACATATTTGCCTCAGCTATTGGTTTGACAGGGACATGAAGAATGGTGAGAGAAAGTCAATGCTAACAGAGCAATAGCTATTTCTGTTTCACTCGATTTTTGGTGTGATGGGTTCGGTTCGTCCGGCGAAACGTCAATTTGTAGTAATTTGTCCATGCCGGTCTTTTACAAGCTCGTACATGAAGAGTATCTCGTCCGTGTGGGTAATTTGCATGCTTGTCGGACAAAAGTAACACGTGGTTCAACAAGGACTACATTTAGCGTGTCAGTATATTTTACAAATGAGGTGTGATGCGGAACATATTTGGTACATGGACCCTGCTGGCAAAAAGGCGGGGGATGTTTTCGAGTCATACGAAAGTAGGCTGTTTTTTAAGCTGTTTCTAAATAACCAACTTGAAAGGAAAAGAATGTTCCTTTTTTCTATACCATTTGCACATTTAACTGTCACATGGTGAATACGTATTTAACCGATTAACCATGAACTTGACTGATACGTTTTACTGGTCTGGGAACAATGCTCGAAGACGATTCATAGAATTAGTGTGGTTTGCTTATTCTATAGTAATTGTTCAATCACCGCTTTACTCAGCTAATGTTATTCTTTCTTATACAATGCAATCTGTGATGTTTAAACTTGCATTAGCGTATGGTATTAATCGATGTAAGATAGACTGGAAACGGTTCATTCAATTGAACATTTCAGAGGTACCTGCATTGACCTGTTATACAATTTCCAGAAATAAACACATTTCTCTGAATCTAAAATGAATCCTGATGTTCAGTAATTGGGGGGCTACTATAGAAACTGGGCTAGAAGTAGTTCAATGTTGATATTTTGATTATACGTAACCCTTTCCCTCATATAGACGCTTTCTGACGCCTCTGCAGCAGACGGCTTTTTGAAAACATAGTGACAAAAGAAGAAATTGCACAAAACGTGCAATTTCTCCTTTTGCCACAATGTTTTCCACTTTTTGTCATAGGCTATTCATTCAATTATGTAGATTTTCTATTTTTTGACAAAATACGTTCAAAGTCGTCTGCTGCAGAATTGTCGTATGAGGGAAAGGGGTTAAACAGTGATGACTGATTCCAGTATATGATACCAGTTTCGTTTAACCCTTTCCCTCATACGACAATTCTGCAGCAGACGACTTTGAACGTATTTTGTCACTATGTTTTCAAAAAGCCGTCTGCTGCAGAGGCGTCAGAAAGCGTCTATATGAGGTAAAGGGTTAAGAAGTAACGTGCAAGCTCTGAGTATTGTACATCTATATTCGCTATGCCTCGGGAAGTTCTCTTCTTCTGCATTATTCTGAATTGTATTACAACCGCCACACAATGAGACTCCAGCAGGTTCAGTTTGCAAGGTTAACTTTTCCCCCTCCTATATACGCATATTGACGCATCTACAGCAGACGACTTTTGAAAACATCATGACAAAAGGAGAAATTGCTCAAAACGAGCAATTTCTCCTTTTGCCACAAAGTTTTTAACTTTTTTCAGTAATTATACCTACCTAGAATTATAGGGATTTACCAGATTTTTTAGTAGACATTTTCAATGTCGTCTGCTACAGATGTGCTGTATGGCGGAAGGGCTAACTCGATGATGTTACTGTTTGACAACATAACAGTTGTTCAGTTTGAAGGATCGAAAAACACGATAGAAAAGTGGTCCCTTTTCTAATGGCATTCCTATCTATTTGATTGTTCGTGGCAAATTCTTGGCAAAAGCTGAACGAATAGGCATTTTTCGTAGGTATTTAGTAGTTATACCAAAACTTACTTCATGAATCCGGTAGAAATGCCGTGGAGGGGAGCAAAGATGGTTTCGACCAATTGTCAGTTGTCTTGTATATATATATATATATATATATATTATTTTGTTAAAAAAATCTGTAGTCAATCCGAATTAAAATTCGTGTAAATGTTGGAAAGAAATGACAAAGATAAGGGTACCAGCCTATCTACGGTTGAAGAGTGAAAGGTGAATTAATCAAAACCGGCACTAACGCCCCGCCCCCAAGTGTAAGTTGAGTGAAACGTCAAGCAGCGGTATCGGCCTTGATAGCTTCCAGCATTTATAACCTCTTTGTTGTTCACGTAAATTACACATAAGTTAACCATTTATCATATGTGATTTTGTGTTGAGTCTTCAGCATTGCAAAAGTATAAAGCAAACGTGTTCAATACAGACAATGGTAGAAATGGCTTTTATATGGCGTTGATAGTGAATTGAAATAACTACGAAAACATTAACAAATGGTAGCGACTCAGCAATTACTGAAAGTGTTCACAAAATATTTCGAAAGTCGTCTGTGACAGGCACACCAGAAGTCGGAAAGGGTAAACATATTTGAGCCGAATTACGAGGAAACCTGCGTTATGGCCTCTGCGTAATGTGTCAATCCAGATCACAGTCCGCGTAGGCTAATCCGGGCCGACACATTCCGTCTCAGGGGGATAGAGGTATAAAGTGGTATAGATTAATGATTCCTGAAAAAGAAACTCCACAGGAGGGGAAAAGTGTCTGTCCGGGTTAACCTGCGTGGCATGCTTAGGGTGATCCGGGTTGATACTTTACGCAGAGTCCACAATATTGGTTTTCTCGCGGGACAGCTCATTTAATCTTTTCGCGGTTGGACTTACATTTTGTCGGCTTTTAACCCTTTTCCACATTCAACAAATCTGCAGCAGACGACTTTAAATACCTAATGACAAAAAACTGAAAATCTCAGTAAAAGATAGGTTAATTGTTCAATAAAGTCACCATTTTCACCTTTGGCCACAATGTTTTCAAAGGTCGTCAAAATGCGTCTGCAGGTGGGAAAGTGTTAAAGAGGCCAACTTTTATGAACGACACCAGTGTTGTGTGGAGTACTGGTGTGTGAAAACCAGGAAACACATGAGTAGGTCAACTGGCCGCCGTGATATGACTGAGAAAATGTTAAAAACGGCGTTAAACCCCCAATCAATCAATTAATCCCATTGAAGCCTGAAACTACACAGGACAATGTACACCACTTGTTTTCCTCTGATTAAACAAGGCATGCGTACGTACCTATACACTTATACAGGGGCGTAGCTTTGCAATAAAAAATGTGTAGGCCGTCTCGTGAGAAAATCAACATTGTGGACTCTGCGTAAAGTATCGACCCGGATCAGCCTAAGCATGCCACACAGGCCTACCCGGATAAACACTTTTCGCCTCCTGTGGATTGTCTGTTTCAGGAATAACTACTCTATACATTAATTCCCCTAAGACGGAATGTGTCGGCTGGATCAGTCTGCACGGACAGCGCAGGCTGATCTGGTCGATATATTATGCAGATGTCTATCGCCGCAAATGCATTTCAGGGCATTTTGAGAAAAAATGTTTAGCACGTGCCTACAGTGCCTAAAGGGAGTTACGCCTTTGTTATACAGTGATTTCGACTTCATTGCGTGCTAGTTTAGATCTGAAGGATTGCTGTCAAAATAAGTCAATTTATGCTATTATTAGAATTCATAATTAAGCTTACAAACACGGCTTTTATCTTCAACGTTAGGCCAAATTGCAGTCACATTCTGAGCATACCGCAAGAGGATAACCAGGCAAATGCGAATTATAGACAAATTATCATAATACAATAAATTCAGTTGAATAAAAAACGGATTGGTATTTTTGATACAATTTAAATTCCACAGAGAAACTTTTTTCTCAAAGAAAAGCTCGTATAACTTTTACAATGGGGGTTGTAATGTTGCCATGGTTACTTTTCGCCTACGGGTAATATATAAGTGTGTAAAATTTAAAACATGTGTATGAGGAGTGAAAGTTCGGTCCAATTGAAATGAAAACGATTACCAAAACATAATACTGGATTCAGTCCGTTATGTTAGTGTTTAATTACAATAGCAGCGTTGAATTACTTCTACCTTTCTTTAGTAGCTCCCCATTACAAAACAGTACACTTAATCTTAAACGTCTTTATAAATTCGTAATATAGCCATAATTACATAATACGCAGCATTATTATAACACCAGGCTGTACATCGGGCATTCATTTAGGGTTCTGAGAGATGTCTAATCTTTTGTATAGTTTATATAAGGTTAATGCAAATATCTTTGAAATATTGAGATGAATGGACTATTTCCAGACTACAAACATATACAACTGAAACAGGCAGCCCTTAATTAAATGCATCTGCAGCGGTAGATTTATGAAAAGAAAGGTGCAATAGATAATGTTCATTGTAAATTTTTAAAGGGACTGAACACCATAATGGTCCAAAATTGTTATATTTTATACTTATTCTAATTAATCCAAAATACGTCGATATATATGTAACGGAATGTTGTAGAAGGTCGTACAAGTTTTGTTTTTCATTATTTCATAGGAAATAAGCAGTTAAAAAAACGTCCGCTCCGTGTTTTCCCGTTTAAAAATACCGTGGAATTTCCTCTTGCTCATTTGAATTTGTGGATTCTATTCGGCATTCTCTAACACTATCGACTCATTACATTCATGTATGCGTGAGTGTAAGGAACGTCAACTCTGCGAAGGAGATTGTCAATTCGGTTGTAGTGATCACGTGATAAATATACAGCGATATTTTTAGATTTACTGGGTTACTAACCCAGTAGATTTTTCAATGCAAAATAACGAAAAATCTACGCAATATCAATAGTGTGCATATATTGTAGTACATCAGTCAGCAAATCTCAATGCCTTACATGCAAAAACATCAAGGTAATAGCAATTTTTAACAATTTTCTTCTTTCTTTTTTTTTGCTTTTTCTCATATGGGATTCAGTCCCTTTAATAAAGACTTCCCCTATTCCACACGTAATGTACTACAGGTGCGTCAAATGTCCGTAAGGGAAAGGGTTTAAGGCCAAACCTGGTCAGGAACGAGCATCCCTGTACCGTCATTAACCCCTCTCCACATACAGACGATTTCTGTCGCATCTGCAGCAGACGACTATTGAAAACAATTTGGCAATATGAGAAATTGCTTATAATGAGCAGTTTCTCCAGTTGCCACAATGTTTCCAGCTCTATTTAATAATTAAAGTCCAATTTATGGAGATTTTTCCTGGCTGTTTTCAAAGTCGTCTGCTGCATATTTGTTGTATATGGGAAAGGGTTAAGACAATCAAACAGGGAGGGGCGGATTGGAATGGCACATTCTGTGAGTGGAGCATATCGAAAACCACAGGTTGCGTTTCATGCTGGTGTTTACTTTTGCGACTACAAATAGATACGCTCGAGGGAAAGAAGCCACTTGATAGGCTGCATCTCACCAGAGAATTTTAAGTAGGACGGGTCCTTAACCCTAACCACATATGAGCCGTCCCGCGAGAAAACCAACATAATGGTATCTGCGTAATGTATCGACCAGATCAGCCTGCGCTGTCCGCGCAGACTGATCCGGCCGACACATTCCGTCTTAGGGTGATAGATGTATAGAGTTGTGATTCCTGAAACAGAAAATCCACAGGAGGCGAACAGTGTCTATCCGGATACGCCTGCGTGGCATGATTAGGCTGATCCGGGTCGATACTTTACGCAGATGCCGTAATGTTGGTTTTCTCGCGGGACGGCTCATATAACAAATCTGCAGCAGTCGATTTTGAAAACATTTTGTCTAACATATGGAAAAATCTCTATAAATAAGAGAACAATTATTGAATAAGTTGAAAACATTGTGGCATAAGGAGAAATGGCTCAGAGCATTTTTGTTCTTTTGCCATAATGCTTTTTTAAAAGTCGTCTGCTATAAAGAGGATTCAGAAAGCGTCTTGATATGATAAAGGAGTAAACTTCGTTCTAAGTGCATCTAATACTGCAGGTCGGGTCACGATAGCTTAATAGGAACCATAGAAGGGTGGTTATCAATCCATGGGTCGTCAATTCGAAGGTAGCGTTGGAAAATATGTTTTTTTCGTATTTTGAGTACACCTCATGTGAACTGGTCGCCATGATTGAAACCTCTTTTCTTTTTAAACAAATAGAACTGTCTTATGTCTTTAAGGGTCTGCGCGTAGGAAATGACTTATGTCTCTATGGGTCTGCGCGTAGGAAATGACTTATGTCTTTATGGGTCTGCACGTTGGAAATGGCTCTAACGGAAGGTCATTTTCCTGTGGCGTGGTTCAATTCCACTACGAATTATAGTTCTTGTTATTGCAACCGTGACGTTTTTATCTCAAATCAGGTGAGATAACATTGTGTTCTCGAATAATTACCGGGATGATTTAGAACCGAGATAACATTGTGTTCTCGAATAATTGCCGGGGTTATTTAGAACCGACGTCTATAATTCAGATAAAAACGGTAATAAATATATAACAGAAGTGGAACCAGGCAACAAAGAGTCGCGATAAAAAGTGTGAACACGGCCATTTTTATTATGCATTGTTTACCATAATAATTCTGCGATATATTTTCAAACCATTGACCTGATGTACATGTACATGACTTACCATTACCCACTTACACAAACAGTTATTGCAGACGACATTTGGGCAAGAATTTACTGCAAATGAGCATTTTCTGCTTTTACCAGAATGTTTTCCACTCATGTCTATTATTACACTATGAACCCTTTCAGCGTCGATGAGTATATTGAGGTTTCGATAACAATACAGATTCACGCGAGTCAGCTTGTAACAAGCTGTAATTGTAACAATTCTGCAGAGACGACTTTGAACATATTTTGTCAAAAAATAGAAAATCTCTAAAATTGAATGGATAACCTAAATGACTAAAAGTACTGGTAAATCAAGCAGGAAACGCCGTGACATAACTGAACAAATGTTGAATGCGGCGTAAAACCCCATACAAACAAACAAACAAGGATTTCAATATATCCTTTAATAGAGACTAAATAACATTCAGAGCTCTAGATAAGGAGCCTTTTTTATGCTCTAAAATCCTTATTTGACCTCGAAAACCTATGTTGTTGGTGCTCAAAAGAATCGTCTCAGTGAGACGATTATTTTGAGTACCGACAACATAGGTTTAAATGAGTTCTAAGAGAAATATTATATAAGAAAGACCTATTCACTCCACCATATCTAGTCCTCTGTTAAACATGTAATCGGACAGTGAAGACGCCGTTGAGACTGTGTGGATGCACAGACTCGTCTGAGTCTTCACCGTACGCAGATGTTTTAAAACCCAATATCGCCAGCCAAACGGCTCAATTGAATAAGAGGAAATCGCCTAGTGGTCGGGGATATTCGGAACCGGGCGTCCCGGGTTCGATCCCCAGTCGCGGCGCTGTGGTCATGGTAGAGTGCCTATGGGCACTGGCACATGGGCAAAGAATATTTACTAGCCTTGTACTGGTTTGTTTACCCAGGGATCTTGCATTTATCAAGTGAACTGTCGCTGGAATATATCTGAAATAATGTTGAAATGGCGTAAAAGCCCAACGAAACAAAAACAATTGAATTACACTCTTTATGTTAGTTGCAGACTTACATTTACAAATCGTAGTTTCACTACATCCTTTTATAGAGAGATACGTTTGCTCGTTCACAAAGCGTGAGAGAGAGTAAACTCAACGCATAATTGAAATACTTTCTCACACTTTAAAGATTGAAGTAAATCCCCTTTCATTCTTTATTGCATAAATGAGCTTAAACATCACCCGGAACCCTTTATCCCCTTTCCCACATACAATCATTCTGCAGCAGAGCACGTTTCAAAACATCTTAGTTAAAATGTGGAAATTCTTGTGAAATAAAGTGTAAGTATTGAAAAGTGGGCAATAGGAGAAATTGCTCATTATGGTCAATATCTTCTTTTGCATCAAGTTTTTCAAAACGTCGTCTGCTGCTAGAGGGCTCTAAACGTATCTAGTGATGGAAAGGGCCATGTATGACGATTAAAGTCACGTCACAAACGTAAACGTACACTCAGGATGATTTTTGTAATATAATTACAATTTCGATCAAATGCTTTCTTTTAGAGTAATTTAAACGAAAAAAATAATTAAGTTTAAGCTATGCATCAGTGATTCAACCTTTACCTGTCGCTTGTTGTTAATCAACACCGTTTCCGTTCCGCTGCTTAATAGTCCCTGTATTTGTCGCATATGTTCTCACTTTTGATGTGTTATATTCACTTGTGTATTTTCCCTTAACTCCTTTCCTCATACGACAATGTCTGCAGCAGACGACTGTTGAACGTATTTTGTCAAAACATAGAAAATCTCCATAATTTAATGGGATAGACATATGACTAAAAGTGGAAACATTAGTGGCAAAAGGAGAGAATTGCACGTTTGTGCAATTTCTTCTTTTGTCACTATGTTTTCATAAAGCAGTCTGCTACAGAGGCGTCCGAAATCGTTTATATGAGGGAAAGGGTTTAAAACGTATTTTAAGTATCCACCTTGATCTACACTGATCCCAAAAGGTCCTTAGGTTGTTTACCTGGAGGTCATATGAATTGCTAGTCTGCACTATATATGGTGAAAAACAATGATGTGAATAAGGTTAAAGCAGCAATATCAAAAATGTGGATTTCCCCCTTTTTCTAGTGGACGTGTTTTCTAGTATAGCACATTATATACGTAGCATATTAATGTTCACTGTCGTGCCAGATAACTTTATGCATTATAAAACAAGTAAGGAATAGCACATTCTTTACACTTCTCAAGACTCATGTTAATGCACCTGTATCAGACGAGTATTGAAAACTATTGGCATAAAGGAGGACATTGCTCACAACGATCCATTTTTCCTTTTGCCCCATTGTTTTCAACGTTTATTTATATTGTAATACATTTATATTGTTGATGATTTGCTATAATTTTAAAGAGCCGTCTGCTGCAGTAGTTGTTATATGTGAGAAAGGCTTAACTGTTTACCTGATACAGACTGTTTGACTGAATCTACTTATTGCGAAGTAAGTACTCGTTGGGTAATCTTACATCTTGGTTTTTACGAGTATTTTCTAATACTGCGTTAAAACATTTGTAGAGAATAGAGAAAATATCGCAATAATCGAT
>JASEVX010000024.1:1273942-1303106 GCA_031761405.1 Serripes groenlandicus | reverse complement strand
CACGGAACATTTTCAATCAGACACCTGCTTCCAAGGTACTCGAGAAACTACGAGATGATTAAAAAGAGATATGTCAATACTATCGTTCTGGGGTTATCAGTGGGTTTTTTACGCGGACCACCTTCAAGTGAACGATGTACTTAATACCGTTTGGCTGTCTAATATAAAACCTCATCCCTAACCGTGTTTACCTCGGCATTTGGCAAGAATTTGTGACCAAAACGGTAATCACAATCAGATTTCCAACGACCATTCCGTAAATTGAGTACATGTAACACACTATCGGCGTGCGTTCAGTATTAGTTCCATTAACTTTAGCTAATCGACCAATCAATTACAGCTATCTCAACCCAGGTGTGAACCGTAACACGCTGTGAGCTAGCAGAGTCTCATTTAACGCAATGATTTTGGGAAGTTATAAACATACTAACAACATTTCGTCATTCGATTTGTTTCACAAAAATGTGTAGATGTCAACTCTTTGACTGCTGAAACCGGTTTTGTAAAACCTGCGTCACCAGTATTTAGCCAGATCAACAGGCGCGGGTACGGCGGCAGACAAGGCTACTTACTGTTGGCTGCTCAACTATTGTATCTTGATATCCTAAAGTTGCTATCGAGGACTCTTCCAAATGCAAAGTTGGACAAGTCCTATATAAAAGTTCAGCATAAATTTGTTCAAAATAAATCGTGTTTTTCTCTTTTCAGAGCCCTTTGCCATTATTGGAAGGGATTCTTCTAGCAGTTGGTTTCATTTTGCTCCTCGTGTGTACGTGCCTGTGTGCGCATGCGTGGTGTGTAATGGTATGTTCGAGACGTGGAGACGCAGCCTGTCCAAACGGTAACTGGCGTTTTTAGTATAGTTTGTTTGTTTGGTTGCTTGTTTCATGTGTGTACGACACACACTTGAATGTATCCGTTGTGGTATCATTGCGTTTGGTGGTTAAAGTACCTTTATCGATAGTCGCATTTTGCGGCATCTGCAGCATATTTATTGTAGGTGGGAAAGTCTTAAAAGATGTAATATGCGTTATTGAACATACATGGTTTACTTAACTCTTTCAGCGCCAAAGACAACATTGAGGTTTTTGCAAACAATACAGATTCAGGTGAGTCAGCTCGTAACGAGCTGTCTCACCTGTAATCAGCATTGTTTGCCTTTTAGTTATCAAAATAGTCCAGAACCGTTATTACATGAGAAACGGATACACCCGAGTTTGAACATGGAAGAGCCTACTTAACACAATTCGGTGTTGAAAGAGTTTAAACAATACTTAGGCTATGGTAATGCGATACTTCTGCGACAATTCTGGTACTTTTAATACGGAACTGAGTAATCAGTCGTAATACTATGTGTAGGTAGGAAGTTTGTACTACCAAACATTTGGTATAACCTGATCGGGGATCGATCAGTAATATATCGGTAAATATATATGAACGCCCAATAGATCAAACGAGTTGCTGTTCTCGTGGAAAGCGTATCTCGACGATGTTACTGATCAGTCCGACATTTGACGAGTCTGCATTGAACGGATTTCAAACCGTAAAGGAATTGATAAATTTAGTAATTTCACTTTTACCACGATGTATTTATCTGTGTATCAAATCCCACTTCCACTCCTCCTAGTATGGGTTTTCATCAGATGTCTCAATGCAGACAATTCTGAAATTGGTATTTAAGGTATGCGGTAAATAACTATTCAAACATTGCGAAGCCGCTCGAAACTCTGGCATGAAGTTTAGAGACAACATTGCTAAGACTTTTACTAATTCAAACGATGTAGACAACTTGTTTACGCTGCTTCCATTACAGCAAAACATGTTTACGATCTGACATTCGTTTACAGGGTTTTTGTTTTGGCTCAAAGCCATAAGACAAGCAGGAATCGTCTACAGACAAGTCTGCTAAACCATTTCTGTAATATATTTTATTTATGACATGTTCCGAGGGTATTGTAGGAAATTAATTGTTTAGTCATAATACGCATGTTTTGTCCTTTCGATCACAGCGTTTAATATTATGTCTCCTCAAAGTGGTTTCATCGTGGTTTTCATGGGGTTTTCTTCTTTTCATCGGATGTTTCTGACTTTGAAAAGTATAAAAATATTTCATTGTTGTATTTGGATCTTACGCCGTTTTCAACATTATTTAAGTTATATTACGGTGACATTTCACTTATCCCTGAGCCCTGGGTAAACAAACCAGTACTAGGCTAGGAAATGTGCCTTGCCCAAGGGCACTCCGCCATGACCGTCGTGCCATGACTTGGGATCGAACCCAGTATAAAAATGACACAACAAACAAAAGTGTTTTAAACCATGTCCCGTATGAAACAAATACTGCAGTACTCGACTAAAAAAGACCGAGGCACATCTATGCAAAATCTACGTAAATCCAAGTATAACTATTGAATCTGCAGCAGGCGTCTTCTGAAAACATTGTGGCAAAAATATAAATTGCTGTAAAAGAGCAATGTCTCCATTTGCCACAATGTTTTCAACTATATGCAATGTTTCAGCTTTCATTTATAGAGGTTTACCATATTTTGGCAGTCGTCAGCTGCAGAATTGTTCTAAATGTGAAGGGGTTTATTAGAAATGCCTCTTTTGCTGCACTGTTTGCTATAGTTGTTTGCTGTAGATGAGTCTGCGAGTGAATAAGGTTTTTTGTTGTTTTTTTCTCAACGAAAACTAGCAATAGGTTACTTGTGACAATTTCAGATAAAGATCGGTCTACATATCCTCGGACAATTCCAGTTATTGTCAACACTATTCAGTTATAAGATTCGCAGGTTTATCTAGATGTACATATGTTTTCATAGAACACGATCCAATATTATTTTAACCTCTTCCTTTTACAAAAATTCTGCAGCAGACGACTTTGAAAACATCTCAATAATAAAATGGAAAATCTCTCTAAATGAAGACATACTTATTTAATAGAGTTGAAAACATTGTGTCAAAAGGAGAAATTGCTCGTTATGAAAGTGTTCAGAAATCGTCTGCTGCCGAGCGTCAGAAAGCGTCTATATGTGGGAAAGGGTTTATATAAAACATAAACTGGATTGTAAGTAACATTTTCTTTATATTTCAGGCAGTGGTTGGTACAGATCACGTTGATGGAGACTGGAACCTTGGTTACGGCCATACAGAGGTCAAGGTCCCTAATGGCGTCCTTAGAGACGGTCGTCAAAGTAGTTCAGCTACAAAGAAACACGTAACGATCTCACCCAAATCAAAGGACATTTACGAATCAGGCAGATCGAACGACTTTTTGAAAGTAGGTCACACGGGCCGGAAATCCGGACCCAGTTCCGTTACTTCTGATACGCCATCGACTCTAGCCTCGCTATCATATTTGAGTGACCCGACAATTTCTACGCCGTATAGTAGTTTGAACCAGAAGCGTCAGCACCATGGCCAAGGTCAAGTTCAAGGTCATTCAGGATACAGTGGCCAGTCAAGTGGATACGGTTCCGTGCCCCGTCAAGGTGATTTTGGTCGCACCGTTCAAGTGCGACCATATTATTCTGACCAAGCCTCGATGTCTAGACAGAATGCGTTCCCAGGACGGAGACACTCGGACGACGATTATGACAACGCCAGTGACATGCAACCGATGTTGGTAAATCAAACGTTTCCGCAGGCGCCAACGCCGCAACCATGGCAACAACAACCAAACATGACGTCATGGCAACAGTCTCACCAACAGCGTGGAGGTTCGCAGCAGCAGCAGCAGCATCAGCAGCAACAACAACAACAGCAACAACAACACCATCAACAGCAGCATCAGCAACATCAACAACAGGTACAAACCCAGCAACATCAACAACAGATGCCAAGTCAGCAAAACTGGCGCCAAATGAACGTTAGCTTTGAAGAGCCGCCACCACCAGCTCAACCGCTGGTGTATCCGTCTGCAAGACGACCTATGACCTTTGAACAAATTTCGTCGTCCAAAGTTAGTCTGTATGACAATATTCATATGAACAGACGAGACGATGACGAATGAGTTCCGCTACACTTTGATATTATTAAAAATCCCTCCCTTCCTCCACATGCTCTAAACGTGTTCAAAGGTGTCTAGTCTACAACGGTGTTTAACCTTTTTCCACGTGCAGACGGATTTAGACGCATATGGAGCAGTCAACTTCAGAAGACATTGCTGCTGCAGGGGAAATTGCTTATGAGGGGCAATTTCTCTTTATACCTCTTTTTTCTCAGCTCAAATCAATAAAATACGATAATTGTAGAGATTTTTAATATCTTTACCTCGATGTAATAACAGTCGTCTGCTGCAGATATGTTCTATATATGGAAAAGGGTTAAAACACCGTGAGAAGCAAATAGAGAATGTAAGTTAACATGTTGTACATAGTGGATTCGTGATTAGAAGGAAGAGTAAACGATGCCAAAGAATTGTGACTGAAATTAGGGTAAAATAAATAAGTGAGCGATGCTCTAGGAAAACCAACCTAAGCGAAAGTTATTACATGAGTCGTCCAGCGAGCAAACCAACAAACACTTTTCGCCTCCTGTGGCTTTTCTGTTTTAGGAATCATTACTCTATACCTCTATCCCTCTGTGTCGGCCCAGATCAGTCTGCGCGGACTTGATAGGCTGATCTGGGTCGATTCATTACGCAGATGTCATAATGTTGCTTTTCTCGCGGGACGGCTCACTTGTGTAAACAAATATTTGCATAAATATATCTATGCTATCGGGTCAAAATAGAAACTGTTTTTCAGAAGTTTCTTAAAACCCACTATGAGTTATCGGCAAACAGTGCAGAAATATATTAGACTGTGCGAATGCAATATTCATAAATACTAAATAGCCTACCTTACGGTTGGTTTCCGCAGACAATCGCTAAAATGAATTAAACTAAAAATGAGAAATAATTTATTATGACTAACGAGCGCTTTTAAGATGGGTATCCATGTTGTCACAGGTGCATGTTGTAGGTACAACGATATCGATGTGAAACCTAAAACAAGTGGAATGGCTTGATTTAAGTCCTTATCCCACTATACGCCATTTTAAACAACGTTTGTTAATCAACACATACGTGACTTAAGACATCATAACCGAACCGAACAATGTAGACTAAGACTAGTCTGCGCACTCGTGCAGTCTAATCTTGGTCTACAGTAACTGTTGTTCATATATCAATTATGTTGAAAAATTTATTTCGTAAGTACACAGTTAAGAAACAAAATTGATGCTACAAGTTGTCGGAATTCAGCAGGATACGTGTTAAGGATCACCAGTTCAAAGGACTGCAGTATTTATTTAGAGACATCAAAGATCAGACTATTAGCAGGCGTGTCCTGATCTTCATAGAGTACTGTTCAAACAACAATAATTCATACTAATGGTATTGTTGTCCGAGGGACATGACGTAAATACATGTATGTAAACATTTGAGCCGTCCCGCGAGAAAACCAACAGTGTGGACTCTGCGTATTGTAATGCAATACGCGCAGGCTAATCCGGGCCGACACATTTCGTCTCGGGGGGGGGGGGGGGGGATATAGGTATAGAGTAATGATTCCTGAAACTGTCCGAGTCGATACTTTACGCAGAGTCAACAATGTTAGTTTTCTTGCGGGACTGCTCAATGTTGTCATCAGATGAAGGACTGTCTTTACAGATTAGTTTTGTGGCTTCTTTAGACTGAAACAATAGGAACAAGCCACAATATGAGCCGTTCGATGAGAGAACGAACATGATGGACTATGCGCAATGTATCCACCCAGTCCGCGCACATTCCGTCTCAAGGGGATTCCGGAAACAGAAAATCCATGGGAGGCGAAAATAGCCTGCGCGCTGGCTTAGGCTGACCCGGGTCGATACTTCACGCAGAGTCCACAATGTTGGTTTCCTCGTGGGGCGGCTCATATATATACACATCTGCGTAATGTATCGACCAGATCAGCCTGCGCTGTCCGCGCAGACTGATCCGGCCGACACATTCCGTCTTAGGGGGAAAGATGTATAGAGTAGTGATTCCTGAAACAGAAAATCCACAGGAGGCGAAAGTTTATCTGTCCGGGTTAGCCTGTGCTGCATGTTTAGGCTGACCCGGGTCGATACTTCACGCAGAGTCCACAATGTTGGTTTCCTCGTGGGGCGGCTCATATGAATAAGTTCAATAAGTTCAATGAAAGTATAATCCTTGAAGACAGGACATATTTGTTTGGGGACAAAAAGAGAACTTTCTTGTCATGGACAATGTCACGTGAGCTGTAAATGCGTAGAACGTCGTCTGTATCTGATTAATTATTTACCCCCAGGCACATTTTGCAGCAGGCGACTTTTGAAAACACTATTCAAAATCGTCTGCTGCAGATGTGTACATGGGAAGGGGTGAAAAGTTTAGCAAATATGCAACTTTGTAACAATATTCCTATACAAAATGAATTATGTGTACTTATAAAGTAAGAAGAGATAAACAATATGACAGAAAATAATAACATATTGTTTTACAAATAATGCATTAAAATGGTGCATTAGTATGTGTCGGTGCTATTTATGAATATGTATAATGTATTATATTTCATGTATTAATATCGATAAGCACAGAAACTCTACGGCTATGCGATTTTTCGAAGCAAACGGAAGAATGCTAATCTTGAACAAATATGAATTAAACAATCGCGTTTTAATATATATGCAATACTATGGAAAATCTCTATAAATGAACGCTTTATTATTGAATACGGTTGGGGGAAAAAAACTTTGTGACAAAAGGAAAATTAGCTTATTATTTCTAAAGGCGTCTGTCACATATGCGTCAAAATGCCTCTGAATGTAAATGTTAAACAATAGCACCAGGCCTTTCTTTTTAAAATCGATAAAACTCCAAATGATTGTATTTTGCCAAAACTAACATATTCAAGGTATATATCGTAGCTGTTGTGATTTTTGTTTAAGTATTGTATTATTTTTATAATGAGTGAATGTTCGGTATTCCGCTTATTTGTACGAATACGATAGAATCATTGTTTTATATGTATTGTATGCCATTTTCAGTAATATTTCAGTAAAGTCGTGATGACTTCTTTGTTAATAACAAATAACATCGATAAACCCTTATCCTCCTATACACGAGTTCCGCAAGAACTCAAATTAGTTTTCCAAACAATATTGACCAATATCAGACTGAATTTGTGTGCAGTCTAATCTTGGACGATGTTGTTCACTATTCATTTATTAATTCTAAGGAGAGAGACTCCTTCATAATGTGTCGGAACAAAATGGCAGCAATTGATGCAGTTGAGCGGAATAGGGGTTAAATTGATCGCAATCCAAGTGCTTCGTCAGATATGATATACACCCTTGAGAACCGAGGAGGTCTCAGGAATGTATATGAATATCAACTATAAAGTTCTTATTCTAAATGTTAAAAGTGTGAAGCAACATCAGTCTAAATTCTTCGAACTATGTAAAAGTCTGAGTTTGTTATAATGATTCATTGAAATTTACATACGAGCTACGTTAGGTGATAAGGTGTCGTTTCACATCTGCATCCTCGAGACCCACGGGGAGACTATGTACATCCCCGTCTCACCAACGTCTTCACTGTTCGCATACATGTTCAACAGTTATATCAGGTGTTGGTATCTTGCTTGCATCAGTACTCCATACAACATTCTACCGAGACAACAGTTATATCTCGGCGGCCAGGTCACGTGCATCAGTACTCCATACAACATTCCACCATGGCAACTCACCACCTGTAGTACAGTACTACTACATATACAAGTCTCGACCTTAATGGTGGAAGACGAATGACACTAGTCTTAATGACTCGTCAATCATAGAAAAGAAAATGGCCGAGTCGGTGACGCGTGCGTTTAAAAGAGCCGTATATTTAACCTCTGACACAAGACAGTACAGTCAAATAAGAACCTTTCAATGCTTAATCTTAAAATGGACTTGTCCAGCTTTTCTTTTGGAATAGTCCATATACATTTCTTGAAATATTTTAAGCTTGATACAGGCTATATTTTGTCCAGCATTTCAAGAATAAACCCATTCCCACATACAGTAAAATTGACGACTTTGAAAACATTTATGCAAAAATGCAGAAAATCTCTATAAATGAATATTTAACCATAGAAAAAAGTTGAGCTCATTTTAGGAAAAGAAGAAATTGCTCATCATGAGCCAATTTCTCCTTTTGCCACGATGTTTTCAAAAGTCGTCTAGTACGGAGGCGTCAGAAAGCGTCTAAATGTGGGAAAGTGGTAAACAGCCAGCTTGTTTTAATCAGCCAGTTGAAGTTAAAGAAAACACTAGTTCTTATATATTAAACTCGTGTCTTGTGTCGTCCGCAGCAACATTCTAACTCAGCCAAGTGCAGTCAAACGTATCTTAAGCAGCCACCCAGGGGAAAGTCAAAATAAGGCTGCTGAACACAGTTAAATGCTTGATACACAAGTCAAATTAAGAAGAAATGTTGTTTTTGATAATATTCAAGTGGCTGCTTAATAGAGGTTTACCTGTAACAAGTTTGACTGTATCTTAAACCATTATGTCTTCATGGTATGCCGAAATGTTGAAGCATCATGGCTCTTTTTCGTCTCACAGTGTTTATTAAATGTGCTCATTACATATAGTGTGTGTGTGTTGAACGATTCTGTTCGTGTTATATGCTGCTTTTATACAAACTATTATTCGAATCAAACAGCATTCGGACCTGTTGCATATATATACCATAACAGTAATAACACGGGTACGTCTACTCCAGTATATGTATATACGCAATGTCCCGTAGACGGCCGGTGACTGCATGCTGTGACCCAATTATGATTTAGATAATTTAACAGGAACGACCGTGTCAAATGCACAAAGTGGTCCGAATGGACATTGGTCGCTGACTGTTTACGGTTGATTTTCTAGTGATATAGCTAACATGTATATGCAACAGGTATCGTTTACTGGACGCGGTTATTGTCATATATATGAGACGTTCCACGAGAAAGCTAACATTATAGACTCTGCGTAATGTGTATCGATCCGGATCAGCCCGCGCAGTCCGCGCATGCTAATCCGGGCCGACACATTCCGTCTCAGAGGGATAGAGGTATAGTAGAAACAGAAAATCCTCTTGGGACGAAACATGTCTGTCCGGGTTAGCCTGCGCGTCATGCTTAGGCTGATCCAGGTCCACACTGTTGGTTTTCTGGTGGAACGACTCATATCAAATGTTACTTATGATATTAAATAAATAATATTGTTTCTGCAGATACCGACTCGAGTTCTTTATTGTCCAATCTTTATTATCCTTTATAAATGTACAATATAATCGAAGTGAGCGTACATGTTTGTGTTTGTTCAAAATGCCAATCAGTGGAGATCCACGGTTCACACGTTACTTTCATAAGCTGTTAACTTGAGTATATTACATTTTGTTTGTTTATTTTCCGTTTTCAATAAGTTTTTTCACTTATATCACGGCGTTTCCTGGGTAAGATACCAGTACTCCTGGTCTATTTATCCTGACACCAGCGATGTGTAGATCATGATAAGTCGGAGCACGTGTACAGGCCGGTCTGAACCTACACTGTTCATATATGCCCACTTGTACCTTTTACAATGGACGGGCTCAGATGAGTTTGAAGTCGCCGTCAACAATTAAGCCGTCCCACGAGATAACAAACATTATGGCCTCTGAGTACTGTATCGACCCAGATCAGCCTGCGCAGTCCGCACAGACTGATCCGGGCCGACACATTCCGTCTCAGGGGGATAGAGGTATAGATTAACGATTCCTGAAACAGAAAATCCACAGGAGGCGAAAAGTGTCTGTCCAGGTAAGCCTGCGCAGCATGGTTAGGTTGATCCGGTCGATACTTTACGGGGAGTCCACAATGCTGATATTATCGCAGGACGGCTCAATAATTTCCACGCAGTTCCAGACATTCTCAGGAAACTTAAACGACTGGATGACCGATATACGTGACATTCGTGCTCTATCACCACACTCGCTTGTTCTCAGGGAGGACCGACTCCAAATACTGGATGTCCTTATAACCCTTTGCAACATTTAACACATCTGCATTTGACGATAATAAAAAGACACATAAGGAAAAATATGGCAAAGTCTCTATAAAAAAAAGGAAAATAATTAAATAGATTTGAAAAAACATTGTGGCAAGTGGTAGAAATTGCTCATTATGAGAAATTTCTTCTTTTGTCAAGATGTTTTCAAAAGTGATCTGAGGCAGAAGCGTCAGGAAACGTCTGCACGTTGGAAAGGGATAAAAACTTCTCTGAATAAAACGAATGATTATTACATTTAACGAGCAATATTTCCTCTTCGTCATCTAGACGTACAAACATTCCTGGTGAATGTGACCGAACAATACCAACCCTATCCACGAGAAAACCAACATTGTGGACTCTGCGTAATGTATCGATCCAGATCAGCATGCGCAGTCTGCACATGCTGATCCAGGCCGACACATTCCGTATCAGGGGGACAAAGGTATTGAGTAATGATTCCTGAAACACAAAATCTACAGGAGGCGAAAAGTGTCTGTCCGGGTTAGCCTGTACGGCATGCTTAGATGTTTCGGTCGATATTTAACTCTGAGTCCACAATGTTGGTTTTCTCGCGAAACGGCTCATATCAATATATCTGCGTAATGTATCGACCAGATCAGCCTGCGCTGTACGCGCAGACTGATCCGGCCGACACATTCCGTCTAAGGGGGGATAGATAGAGTATTGATTCCTGAAACAGAAAATCAACAGGAGGCAAAAAGTGTCTGTCCGGGTAAGCATGCCGTCTGATCGGGTCGATATTTAACTCTGAGTCCACAATGTTGGTTGTCTCGTGGAACGGCTCACTTATACAAATCTACCGTCTAAAAGTGATAGATGTAGGTAGGTTTAAAACATCCAAATGTTGGTGTGCATGTTCACTAGCTGAAATATAAATGATTCGAAGATTACAAATGCTTTCAATTCCCTGTTACACCACATTTCAACTTGCAATTCAAGAGAAGTAATTTAGTCAGGCGTTAGACGTATTGAAGAAAAGGTTATTTCCCTTATATTTTGTCTGATTATGTTCAATCGTCACTTCTCACTGGATCTATGTGGACAAATGTTATTGTTGAGAAGCGTAACAAGACAACAAATTGATAAAACGCTAGATTGATTGATGGGTTGTTTTGTGTTTACCGCCGCTTTCAACAATTGTTCAGTTATATCACCGCGTTTCCTGGGTGAGTTACCAGTTCCACTGGTCCTGTTATTCTGACACCAGCCAGTCAGCCGTTACTATCATGTTTAAAGTATTTAGTATGACCCGGCTGGGGACTTCCCGCACCCGAGACAGACGCTCTACCACTACACCACCGAGGAGGACGCTCTACCACTACACCACCGAGGAGGACGCTCTACCACTACACCACCGAGGAGGACGCTCTACCACTACACCACCGAGGAGGACGCTCTACCACTACACCACCGAGGAGGACGCTCTACCACTACACCACCGAGGCAGACGCTCTACCACTACACCACCGAGGAGGTCTGATAAGCTAGAACTAATTCCTCTGAGTTCCATACAAACAGCATGAACCGTTATGAAAATGCCAGAACTCTTTGCTTTGAAAGCACTCAATGAGGACGATTTAATACCTGGAAAGTTTTAATTATCAAATATTGTTTAAACATGTTGTATATTGAACAATTGGTAGCTGTGGGCAATTTCTTATTTTCCACAATGTTTTCACAGCTAATCAGTTGCCAGTGCGTTTATTTTCGCCTTAACCAGGCAATGGGCTACCACTTGATTTTCCGGTATGAAAGAGAGCTAAAACGATTTAAAATTTGCTAGAATTCACAATCTCGGGCAATATTATGGTAAGAGTTCGTCTAAAACATGGTGCAATAATTCGGACAAAAGAGACATTTCACGTTTAACTCAGCTTAAATTGGCAGAGTTGCTAAGATTCTCAAAACAATGGGCTATCTGTGAATGCAGTCAGAAATGGGGGTTTTCCACGCAATTCTAAAGCCATTTTGGTCGTTAAAGCTTGTGCTAAAATGTTCCTCTAAATTCAATCCTAGCTCCGAAAGAACTCTTTCACTTGCCTGTCCGTAAACATATGCATAAAGAGTGAAATATTTAAATCGCCCAGGCTGTTTTAATTTCTGTAACGACAGAATGCATCTTTGTTGAGTACATTTCTGACGAGAAGAGTGAAAACTATACCATCAAGGAATTAAGCATTGGCCGACACTTACATTTGAATGAGCCTTTGTAGTCTAGAAGGAATCCGCCATGGTCGGGAGGTAAGCGTCGGGGATTTGGAACCGGGTGTACCGGGTTCGATCCCCAGTCACGGCGGAGTGCCCTTGCCTAGTACTGGTTCATTTACCCAGGAATCATCAATATGTGAACTTTCGCTATGATATAACTGAAATAACGCTGAAAACGGCGTGAACCTAAATTAAAACAAATTGTATTCTAGATTATGAAACTGCCTGATAAAAAGTCACAGCTATTACATTGAAAGGGAAAACAACTCTTGTGACATATGATATGACTATACCTCTATCCCCCTGAGACGGAATGTGTCGGCCCGGATCAGTCTGCGCGGACTGCGCAGGCTGATCTTGGTCGATAAATTACGCAGAGGCCATAATGTTGGTTTTCTCTAGGGATGGCTCATATTGTAATTTGTCATTGTATATTTCATTATGGGCCGGTGACCAAGATACTACAATAAAATATGTGTCTAAACCTAGCAAACCTTTATGTAGAGAGATCAAAACAATGTCCAATGTCTTTGACCCCTACCCATATACAATATATACGTATTAGGTTTACCTTTAAAAACATGTACATGTATACAGCACTATGAAAAATGTCTTGTAATAATGTTATAATTATTGCATGGAGTTGAAAGAATTGTAATAATATTATAATTATTGCTTGGAGTTGAAAGAGTTGTAATACTTATTGCATGGAGTTGAAAGAATTGAGGCAAGAAGAGAAATTGCTGATATATCTCTCAATGTTCAAAAGTTGTCAGCCGCATATGCGACTGTATGTGATAAAAAGGTTACCTGATTACAAACGTTGAAATGTCTGTCACACATATACTATATGAGTCGCGGCGGGAAGATATCGAGGACTTGGCGTGAAACGGTTGTAACTAAAATTTGTCTTTTTTTTACGATGTTAATCACTTCGCCATAAAGTCTTTGAAAGCGTTAAATCATTTTTCTTGGTAAACAATGGAAATTTAGGTGCCATTGCTCGTTCTGAGCAATGGCACCTAAATTTGCATTGTTTACAAAGGGGTCATAATTTTCAAAATAGGTTTTTAGTTACAACCGTTTCACGCCAAGCCCTCGATTTGGGTTAAGGTAGCATCTCTGGTCCAGTATAACATAACATTTGTCCTGATGTCTCGTGTCAATCAGTTTTATATAAACTATCACTCATAAAAATGAATTTATGTTACTGCTAGCAAAACATATATAATACATGTACGCATGCGTATACACAGGCGTACCCATTGTTCAATTGAGTCTTCACTGTTCGAATGTGTTAAAGGTGCTGAACTCCAGATGGAGATCAAATTATTTTGAAATGTTGAAACTTCTACAAATAGTGCTAATAGTGACAACAGAGTAAATTATTTCAAAACTATTTTGGCAGTAAATGTTGAAAAACTGTCAATTGAAGGTCATGAAAATGTTTAGAATTTGGCTTACAGGGTATGTCTTCCAAGAAAAATGAGGCATAAACGATCAATAATTATATGTTAATGGTACTGAAAAGTGAACTAATTACTCTAATTTGATCCCAGAATTATGATTTTAATATTTCAAGACAACTTTTGAACAGTTTTAAAACTTTGACGATAATATTTATTTTCTGGAGTTCAGCACCTTTAACTCTTTCAGCGTTGTTTAAAATAGACTCTTACATGTTCAAAATCGGGCGTCTCCATTTCTTTTGTAATAAGACTTTTGGAATATTTTTATAACTAAAAGGCACACAATGCTGATTTCAGGTGAGACAGCTCGTTAGAAGCTGACTCACATGAATCAGTATTGTTTGTAAAAACCTCAATATTGCCTTTGACGCTGAAAGAGTTAAATCGAGGCTTCATATTCGAAGTTTCAACTCCTTTTTACCTAATGCGGTTAATATTTAAAAAGAAAACATCCACATAAATGTGTATACACAAACTCAGTTTGGGCTGCTGATAAAGACAACCCCTTGATACAGGTATAAACTATACAATTTATAAAATCAGGAAAGTGTAACTGAGATTTTGTTTCAACAATGTTTCCCGCACAAAGGCAACATCACTGTTTGGTGATTTACAGGGGCGTAGCTCCCTTTAGGTACTGTAGGCACGTGCCTACACATTTTTTCTCAAAATGCCCCAAAATGCAGCTTGGCGATAGACATCTGCGTAATGTATGGACCAGATCAGCCTGCGCTGTCCGCGCAGACTGATCCGGCCGACACATTCCGTCTTAAGGAGATAGATGTATAGAGTAGTGATTCCTGAAACAGAAAATCCAAAGGAGGCGAAAAGTGTCTATCCGGGTAGGCCTGTGTGGCATTCTTAGGCTGATCCGGGTCGATACTTAAAACGCAGAGTCCACAATGTTGATTTTGTCACGAGACGGCCTACACATTAATTATTGCAAAGCTACGCCCTTGATTTATTTCGTCCAGATTATCTGCCAAACATCAGATGTCTTTTCAGTTAGACGAGTCTAAATTTGAATTACCAGGTAACGGGCCAATCACTGACTCTTTATCTGTCAAGGTCAACCCTTTCCCATCTGCAGACGCATTTTGACGCATTTGCAGCAGACGACTTTTGAAAACGTTGTGGGCCAAAGGTGAAATTGCTCATGATGAGCAATTTCTCCTTTGGCCACAATGTTTTCAACTTTATTTAACAATTAAGCTATCTTTTATGTAGATTTTAGTTGTCTGCTACAGATTTGTCGTATGTGGGAAAGAGGGGTTAATATGTAGGTCAAGCCTACGACAACTGTAATATTTAAACCACGTCAGACGAAAACAGACATTCAGAGAATATGAAATACAGTGTGGTACATTCATCGGTACTGAAGTGTATATTACGAAAAGCAAGCCATTTGTTGAATCATTGCAAGAAAACAGGGCAGCAGCAGTTCTGATTGCTCATATGATCACTGCTGCTACACTGTTTTAAAATGACAGATCCGTTCAAGGAATGTGTTTGAGTTAACGATATATTCGAATTTTCCAATGATCCAGCTATCTCTTGTTCACTGTAATAATTACTATTAAAATTGCATTAATTGAAGAGTCGACTTTTGGACATACTCGCACATAAGAGGTTGTCAGGAATCAGGATGCTTGTCTGAAATATGGTGAGCAAGGGAGATCCTGATCAGATCGTATGGAGGCGCAATCTGATATATATATCCTCGCTAGTCACCAAGTCTCAAAGGTCCGTGTTCGTCTGGCGTGGAATATTTAAAGGGATACACGTACACAACTCTCTATATAGATGGGAATTTCAATCACATGTGTGAGCGTGTCGAGCACCTTTGAAAGGCTACCCGGCACTACGGTCATGGTGGACTGCTCTTGGGCAAGGCACATTTTCTAGCCTAGTACTGGTTTGTTTACCCAGGGATCATGAATAATTAAATTTAATTGCGCGCTAAATGACCTTAGCTGTCGATGCGCCATAAAACAATATACATTCATTCATTGAAAGGCTACCCGCATCAGCTTCGTTGTCCTCATTGTTTATGTATACACACGTAATACATTTGTGTGCGAGGTGCACTTGCGTTTAAGAATAATTAAGTTTACTTATTTTGTGGTACATCTTTGCATGGCGTTGTTTATTTCAAACTATCTACAAATTTGTCTGATACTCGTTCTATATCAAACGTGGACGTATAACAAGAGAACAAAAACGCAGAATACTGAAAACTACGAAATCTTGACAGACTAAAAATGGTGTTCAAGATTATGAACTGCTTATGTTAATTATATTATTGGTTGCAAAAATAGAATTTGCACCAGTATCGCGATGGTATATGAACGTTCTTGAAGAAGTAACAGCCTATTCGTTTTGTGATTCCATAATACATTGGTAAATATTCAATTGTACAGTGGACCAATGCAAATTCACTTTTGGAATCAAAATATTAAAGAAAAAAAACAGGGTGATTGAAAGAGTCCACGTAAGAGGTTGTCTGTATAGTGTTTTGTCATGCTCCACAATATCTAAAACAGAAGGTTTTCCCGATGGTCATCTCCCTTGATTATAAATCAAAGTATCATGAGTTGGCACGTCCGCTATCTTGAACTGTCTTGATTAGCATATCAGTTAGACTATTGGGAAAGTGTAAACTGACATTAGCATATCAGTTAGACTATTGGGAAAGTGTAAACTGACATTAGCATATCAGTTAGACTATTGGGAAAGTGTAAACTGACATTAGCATATCAGTTAGAATATTGGGAAAGTGTATACTGACCAACTGACAGCGTTGAAAATCCTCCACCGTGAAAGTATACCAGAACTGGTCGCTTTTTTATATGTATCGAGGTTTTGGGTTCGAACATCCGAAGTAATATATTGTTTTGTTTCGTGTGCAGATCTGTCACCTATAGGTAAATTTTGATTTTTAAACCATTTTGATTACTTTTAAATGATTTGAAAAGTACGTTAATAGTCATGCCTCCATAGCTTTACTTAGCAAGCGCGTTGTGTTGGATGGCTTCAGTTTACGCCAATGTACTTTAAAAACATTTGAGAAAAAGCATTTAATGTCTAAAAAGAAAACCAATAGAAAAAACTCAAACGACAACAGAATATGGAGTTTCGAATAATGGGTCTAAAACAATGTGAAAATAAATTCAACATTGTTGTTTAACCCTTTTCCTCATCAGACAATTATGCTGCAGACGACTTTGAACAAATAGAAAAATCTCTATAATTGAATGGATAACCTATGACTAAAAGTGGAAAACATTGTGGCTCGTTTTGATCAATTTCTTCTTTTGTCACTATGTTTTCAAAAACCCGTCTGCTGCAGAGGCGTGAGAAATCGTCTATATGAGGGAAAGGGTTAATATATGTCTGCTGCAGAGGCATGAGAAATCGTCTATATGAGGGAAAGGGTTAATATATGTCTGCTGCAGAGGCGTGAGAAATCGTCTATATGAGGGAAAGGGTTAATATATGTCTGCTGCAGAGGCGTGATAAATCGTCTATATGAGGGAAAGGGTTAATATATGTCTGCTGCAGAGGCGTGAGAAATCGTCTATATGAGGGAAAGGGTTAATATATGTCTGCTGCAGAGGCGTGAGAAATCGTCTATATGAGGGAAAGGGTTAATATATGTCTGATGCAGAGGCGTGAGAAATCGTCTATATGAGGGAAAGGGTTAATATATGTCTGCTGCAGAGGCGTGAGAAATCGTCTATATGAGGGAAAGAGTTAATATATGACTGCTGCAGAGGCGTGAGAAATCGTCTATATGAGGGAAAGAGTTAATATATGTCTGCTGCAGAGGCGTGAGAAATCGTCTATATGAGGGAAAGGGTTAATATATGTCTGCTGCAGAGACGTGAGAAATCGTCTATATGAGGGAAAGGGTTAATATATGTCTGCTGCAGAGGCGTGAGAAATCGTCTATATGAGGGAAAGAGTTAATATATGTCTGCTGCAGAGGCGTGAGAAATCGTCTATATGAGGGAAAGGGTTAATATATGTCTGCTGCAGAGACGTGAGAAATCGTCTATATGAGTGAAAGGGTTAATATATGTCTGCTGCAGAGGCGTGAGAAATCGTCTATATGAGGGAAAGAGTTAATATATGTCTGCTGCAGAGGCGTGAGAAATCGTCTATATGAGGGAAAGGGTTAATATATGTCTGCTGCAGAGACGTGAGAAATCGTCTATATGAGGGAAAGGGTTAATATATGTCTGCTGCAGAGGCGTGAGAAATCGTCTATATGAGGGAAAGGGTTAATATATGTCTGCTGCAGAGACGTGAGAAATCGTCTATATGAGGGAAAGAGTTAATATATGTCTGCTGCAGAGACGTGAGAAATCGTCTATATGAGGGAAAGAGTTAATATATGTCTGCTGCAGAGAAGTGAGAAATCGTCTATATGAGGGAAAGAGTTAATATATGTCTGCTGCAGAGAAGTGAGAAATCGTCTATATGAGGGAAAGAGTTAATATATGTCTGCTGCAGAGACGTGAGAAATCGTCTATATGAGGGAAAGAGTTAATATATGTCTGCTGAAGAGACGTGAGAAATCGTCTATATGAGGGAAAGAGTTAATATATGTCTGCTGCAGAGAAGTGAGAAATCGTCTATATGAGGGAAAGAGTTAATATATGTCTGCTGCAGAGACGTGAGAAATCGTCTATATGAGGGAAAGAGTTAATATATGTCTGCTGCAGAGACGTGAGAAATCGTCTATATGAGGGAAAGGGTTAATATATGTCTGCTGCAGAGGCGTGAGAAATCGTCTATATGAGGGAAAGAGTTAATATATGTCTGCTGCAGAGACGTGAGAAATCGTCTATATGAGGGAAAGAGTTAATATATGTCTGCTGCAGAGAAGTGAGAAATCGTCTATATGAGGGAAAGGGTTAATATATGTCTGCTGCAGAGGCGTGAGAAATCGTCTATATGAGGGAAAGAGTTAATATATGTCTGCTGCGAGGCTTGAGAAATCGTCTATATGAGGGAAAGGGTTAATATATGTCTGCTGCAGAGGCGTGAGAAATCGTCTATATGAGGGAAAGGGTTAATATATGTCTGCTGCAGAGGCGTGAGAAATCGTCTATATAAGGGAAAGAGTTAATATATGTCTGCTGCAGAGGCGTGAGAAATCGTCTATATGAGGGAAAGGGTTAATATATGTCTGCTGCAGAGACGTGAGAAATCGTCTATATGAGGGAAAGAGTTAACATATGTCTGCTGCAGAGAAGTGAGAAATCGTCTATATGAGG
The DNA here is from genome assembly GCA_031761405.1 of Serripes groenlandicus. Taxonomy (NCBI): domain Eukaryota; kingdom Metazoa; phylum Mollusca; class Bivalvia; order Cardiida; family Cardiidae; genus Serripes; species Serripes groenlandicus. Next base: position 1,284,073 of record JASEVX010000024.1, on the reverse strand, counting down.
GAAAGGGTTAATATATGTCTGCTGCAGAGAAGTGAGAAATCGTCTATATGAGGGAAAGAGTTAACATATGTCTGCTGCAGAGAAGTGAGAAATCGTCTATATGAGGGAAAGAGTTAACATATGTCTGCTGCAGAGAAGTGAGAAATCGTCTATATGAGGGAAAGAGTTAACATATGTCTGCTGCAGAGAAGTGAGAAATCGTCTATATGAGGGAAAGAGTTAATATATGTCTGCTGCAGAGACGTGAGAAATCGTCTATATGAGGGAAAGAGTTAATATATGTCTGCTGCAGAGAAGTGAGAAATCGTCTATATGAGGGAAAGAGTTAATATATGCCTGCTGCAGAGACGTGAGAAATCGTCTATATGAGGGAAAGAGTTAATATATGTCTGCTGCAGAGACGTGAGAAATCGTCTATATGAGGGAAAGAGTTAATATATGTCTGCTGCAGAGGCGTGAGAAATCGTCTATATGAGGGAAAGGGTTAATATATGTCTGCTGCAGAGGCGTGAGAAATCGTCTATATGAGGGAAAGAGTTAATATATGTCTGCTGCAGAGACGTGAGAAATTGTCTATATGAGGGAAAGAGTTAATATATGTCTGCTGCAGAGGCGTGAGAAATCGTCTATATGAGGGAAAGAGTTAATATATGTCTGCTGCAGAGACGTGAGAAATCGTCTATATGAGGGAAAGAGTTAATATATGTCTGCTGCAGAGACGTGAGAAATCGTCTATATGAGGGAAAGAGTTAATATATGTCTGCTGCATAGGCGTGAGAAATCGTCTATATGAGGGAAAGGGTTAATATATGTCTGCTGCAGAGGCGTGAGAAATCGTCTATATGAGGGAAAGAGTTAATATATGTCTGCTGCAGAGACGTGAGAAATCGTCTATATGAGGGAAAGGGTTAATATATGTCTGCTACAGAGGCGTGAGAAATCGTCTATATGAGGGAAAGAGTTAATATATGTCTGCTGCAGAGACGTGAGAAATCGTCTATATGAGGAAAAGAGTTAATATATGTCTGCTGCAGAGACGTTGACTACGTCTGTATCCGGGGTACAATTCCACCAAACTTACTTAGTGCTAAGTAATGCTTCAATATTAAAAATTAAATTTCGTCATTTGTGTGTCCCTAATAGTTTGTAAAACATGAATGATGGAATGTATTTTTAAAAGTAGATGACTAAAGTGACATAAATAGTTTGCTTTCTGACTAACAATGCTTGTAAAGAAATGAAATATTTTTGCATTTTCATAAGGGAAACATACTTTTAAGCATTTAAGAATTACTTAGAGCTAAGTAAGTTTGGTGGAATTAGACCCTGGACTCTATTCAATACGGTTTTCTGAATTCTGATCAAATTCTAATTATTTTTAACATTTAACACACGGTCACATTTCCAATGCAACAAACCAGTCAGAGATTTTGTTTTATTGAAATTAAAACAATTATTTAAGTTTCGATTACCTTTAAAGCAGGATCGTCACGTGACACCCATGGACTTCCGGTTGTCATAAGTAGAGCGAATCGGTCAGCAATTTGTCGTTCCAGTGTTGAAAATGGTGTTGTTATGCCTAGTGTCTCAAGTGTAGCCACCTATAGATACAGATGTAATATTATCACAACCACATCTCAATTGTATCAACTATAACTCAGGGGTAGTTATGTTTTAACCTTTTCCCACCAACAGACGTATTTTGACGCATCTGCAATTAACGATTGATTTATGAACAGTGTGGAAAAAGAATAAATTGATCTTTCTGATAAATTTCTTCTTTTGTCGCAATATCCTCGCTAAATATGCTAATCAAGACAGTTCAAGATAGCGGACGTGCCAACTCATGATACTTTGATTTATAATCAAGGGAGATGACCATCGGGAAAACCTTCTGTTTTAGATATTGTGGAGCATGACAAAACACTATACAGACAACCTCTTACGTGGACTCTTTCAATCACCCTGTTTTTTCTTTAATATTTTGATTCCAAAAGTGAATTTGCATTGGTCCACTGTACAATTGAATATTTACCAATGTATTATGGAATCACAAAACGAATAGGCTGTTACTTCTTCAAGAACGTTCATAAACCATCGCGATACTGGTGCAAATTCTATTTTTGCAACCAATAATATAATTAATACAATTCTTTCTACACCCTGTATAAATACAACCGCATCGGTGGTGTAGTGGTAGAGCGGCAATCTCGGTGCGGGAAGCCGCGGGTTCGATCCCTTACTGGCTCTTACCAAAGACTTTAAAAGTGGTAGTAATGGGTTTCCCATCCTTGTGCGCATTACGAATGATTCGCTCGTGTCAGTATGAATTAACCAGTACTGGAAGCTTACTAAGGAAACACCAGTACATGTATATAACTGGAAAACTGTTGAAAGCGAAGTAAAGCAACATAAAAAACAAAATAGTATAAATACCGGGAGTGCTATTACATGCCCAAAATGTCATTATTTCATTCAAAGACCAACGTGTTAATCAATGATACACCTTGAAGGTGTGTTGCACATGGATGCTTTTGTTTTACGCCGTTTTTGACACCATTAACGTTATATCATAGCGACAGTTCACTCACTCATTATTCTTTGGTTTACAAACCAGTACTAGGAAATGAAATGTGCCTTGCCCAAGGGCACTTCAACATGACTGCAGTGACTGGGATCGAACCCGGAACGCCCGGTTCCAAATCTCCGAATGTAACCACTCGACCACGTCGGATTCCTCAGTGGACAGAGATGCAGCAAGAGCCCCAATATCGCCTAACGATGCGTAATTATAAAATCTGTACAGTTCAAGCAATAAATTTACACATACACCCAATATCGCCTAACGATGCGTAATTATAAAATCTGTACAGTTCAAGCAATACATTTACACATACACCCAATATCGCCTAACGATGCGTAATTATAAAATATGTACAGTTCAAGCAATACATGTACACATACACCCAATATCGCTTAACGATGCGTAATTATAAAATCTGTACAGTTCAAGCAATACATGTACACATACACCCAATATCGCCTAACGATGCGTAATTATAAAATCTGTACAGTTCAAGCAATACATGTACACATACACCCAATATCGCTTAACGATGCGTAATTATAAAATCTGTACAGTTCAAGCAATACATGTACACATACACCCAATATCGCCTAACGATGCGTAATTATAAAATCTGTACAGTTCAAGCAATACATTTACACATACACCCAATATCGCCTAACGATGCGTAATTATAAAATCTGTACAGTTCAAGCAATACATGTACACATACACCCAATATCGCCTAACGATGCGTAATTATAAAATCTGTACAGTTCAAGCAATACATGTACACATACACCCAATATCGCCTAACGATGCGTAATTATAAAATCTGTACAGTCCAAGCAATACATGTACACATACACCCAATATCGCCTAACGATGCGTAATTATAAAATCTGTACAGTTCAAGCAATACATGTACACATAGTTTTTTATTGTTTTTATTAACAGACTCCTACGATGGTTTAACAAAGACTTTGGCCAGAAAGAGTGGTTATGTCGTCATATCGGTTGAGTAAGTCATATTGTGTGTTGTTACATGTATATCAGTCACACTCCGGGAAAGCAGCCAAAGTGCAGATGCAAATCAAAGGTCGTATCTGACTGTTGCGAATATTATAGATCAAGATCAACCTGCACATATGAGCAGTTTGATCTGGCTCTTGACCGTGCGCGAATTAGTCACAGAAGATATAAATACACTTCTGACAGACTCTGTCCATTTGGATCAATACACACAAACCTTGAATGGCGCTCTGTGTGATTCAACCTTTGGGCAATGGAGAATAGTGTATATTTCCAGACCAACCGACGCATCAATACAGCTTGATCTGATTCTAAACTGTTCGCATCTATTAAGTATCAGAAACCTTTGACAAACATTGCTCATTAGATTATCACTGCATAGATGCACTGGAAGATATTTTTCTACAAATCGAGGGCTTGGCGTGAAACGGTTGTAACTAAAATTGGTTTACCAAGGTTAATCACCTCGCCATAAAGTCTTTATAAACGTTAAATCATTTTTCTTGGTAAACAATGGAAATTTAGGTGCCATTGCTCGTTCTGAGCAATGGCACCTAAATTTGCATTGTTTACAAAATGGTCAAAATGGGCCCTAAACTGGGGTTTTCAAACAAGGTTTTTAGTTACAACCGTTTCACGCCAAGCCCTCGAAATATAGTAATTACACTAACGTTGTTTTTCACAGAGCACCGCTCACATATACCTTTTCCCAGAGCACCGCTCACATATACATTTTCACAGAGCACCGCTCATATATACGTTTTCACAGAGCACTGTTCACATATACGTTTTCACAGAGCACTGCTCACATATACGTTTTCACAGAGCACTGCTTACATATACGTTTTCACAGAGCACTGCTCACATATACGTTTTCACAGAGCACTGCTCACATATACGTTTTCACAGAGCACTGCTCACATATACGTTTTCACAAAGCACTGCTCACATATACGTTTTCACAGAGCACTGCTCACATATACGTTCTCACAGAGCACCGCTCACATATACGTTCTCACAGAGCACCGCTCACATATACGTTCTCACAGAGCACTGCTCACATATACGTTTTCACAGAACACCGCTCACATATACGTTCTCACAGAGCACCGCTCACATATACGTTCTCACAGAGCACTGCTCACATATACGTTTTCACAGAGCACTGCTCACATATACGTTCTCACATAGCACCGCTCACATATACGTTCTCACAGAGCACCGCTCACATATACGTTCTCACAGAGCACTGCTCACATATACGTTCTCACAGAGCACCGCTGAGATATACGTTTTCACAGAGCACTGCTCACATATACGTTTTCACAGAGCACCGCTCACATATACGTTTTCACAGAGCACCGCTCACATATACGTTTTCACAGAGCACTGCTCACATATACGTTCTCACAGAGCACCGCTCACATATACGTTCTCACAGAGCACTGCTCACATATACGTTCTCACAGAGCACCGCTCACATATACGTTCTCACAGAGCACTGCTCACATATACGTTCTCACAGAGCACTGCTCACATATACGTTCTCACAGAGCACCGCTCACATATACGTTTTCACAGAGCACCACTCACATATACGTTTTCACAGAGCACCACTCACATATACGTTCTCACAGAGCACTGCTCACATATACGTTCTCACAGAGCACTGCTCACATATACGTCTTCTATATTGGTGATTTTAACGTAGACCTGATCACATAACGTCGACGCTTTGAAATTACTCTGATCGCGAATGTGTTACGGTTAAAGTTCCTGTAACTCAGCTCAATAGCAGTCTTGCAATAGAGCTTTAATCGACTACTCGTATTTAAAGAAACAGTCATCGAGGTTTATACTTCCAATGCTTATGTTTTACAAAGGACGTGTGGACTCGTTCATTATTACACGTGTGTACAAGGACTTGTGGACTCGTCCATTATTAAACGTGTGTACAAGGACTTGTGGACTCGTCCATTATTACACGTGTGTACAAGGACCTGTCTGCTCATCCACAAAGAGGATCCTAACGGGTACCACTTTACAGAAGTTTCGTGAAGCCCTCCACGGCTAATTGATGAATATTGCAGAGCCACATTAGACTGGATGCGCTGGGTGATATGGATCTACACTGGTGGCAAAAGCATTACGTTTGATTGTCGTAGAGCGTCCCTCGTATTAGCATGTATTACTGGGATATCAATTTGACAAACTGTGACGAGTGTATCAATCGTAGAAATATTTTACTTTATCAGAAAAGCGTTAAATGTATATGTATATCACATATTAAAATACGTGATGAAATGCGATAGAATGTAGCATGAGACAAGAATCGAAAATAGTAAATTGCAGTATATTTTTTAAACTGTTGCAAGCCAAGGAACTGTTCTTATTGTAAACGTTAACAGCGGATACCCTGAAAATGTAAGCATAACGGAATTGCCTGGTGAGCTGAGATAGAACTGTGTCGTCAAAAGACTTTCATAGTAGTGTTGTAACATACGATTCACATATATTTGAGTTAATTGCCTGATATAGACGAGTTCTTACACAGCAGATGTCTTTTGAAAACATTGTGTGAATATTGAGAAAGCGCGCACAATGGTTTCTACTATAGATCTCTAATTTGTAGACGTAATATGTGTTGTCTTAAGCCGTGGTCACATCTTCCGTAGTTGACCGTAGTGGGGAATGACCGTAGTTGGTCGTAGTTGATTACGGTTAAGTACGATGTTGTGACCCTACTGTGACCGTAGTTTGAACGTATTTGACCTTAGTTAACCGTAATTGACCCTACTTAACCATAGTGTGTACCGTAGTCGACCGTAGTACCTGCAAAAACACATCAACACTACGGTTAACACTAAGGTCAACTAGGGATCTACTAAGGTTGAACTACGTTTGAAGTATGTTCATAGTACGGATAACTTGGGTCAACTAATAAGAAATGTTGTTTAGGAGTTCCTAGTCACGTGGTCACTGTAGTCTGTCGCGTACATTTCTGCTTACCCGTACTGCGCAGGCGCAGCCACAACGTTTTACCGTAGCTTAACGCAGTTGACCCTAATTTACCGTAGTTGCGCGTACTTAGGACGTAGTTTATACGTAGTGTAACGTAGTTACTCGTAGTTAGACGTAGTGATACCCTAGTTAACCCTAGCCACTTTGGTCGTAGTTGAATGTAGTTGACCGTACTTACACGTAGTTCAACCTACTTAGACTTTCTATATTTCCTCTTTTGCTAATTTTGAACCTACTTCGAACGTACTTCAACCTAGTTGACCGTAGTAACACTACGGCAGACTACGTTTGAAATGAACTACGGTAAACTACGTGCATGACCGTAAATGTGACCATGGCTTTAAACAAGCACTCTAAAATATCCTATCTGGTTAACAGACAAGGTATATAGTCTATACTGTACCTAAATAAATATAAAAAAAAAAGTCCTGTGTGCTTTAGCCATAACGTTCGAAAGCCTATTAGGATCATCTGAGAGTAAACAATATCATAAAGTAGTAATAAAGCGAAAAAAGACGTGATAATTCGAAAAAAGGCTTCGTAACGCGAAGCAATCGTAAAAATGCAAAGCAATGGCGTTGTAATGCAAAATAAAAAAATAAAAAGGCGTAGTAACACGAAGTTAAGTCGTAATTACGCATATTTTCGCCTACAAGACATTATTACGCATTTGTTTCGCGCAAGTACGCTCTTTTTCGCGTTATAACGCCTTTATTTTCGCGGCCTAAAAGGCATTATGAAGCCTTTGATTCGCGTTATAATGCCTTTATGTTCGCGTGTCTACATCTACCTTTCTCGTAACTACTATTTTATGTTGCGTTACTGCGCCTTCATTCGCGCTATTACGCCTTTTTACCGCGATACTTCGCCACGCTTTCTTAGTTCGCCTTTACTGCGTTAGTATGCCTCGTTTCGCGTTATAACGCCTTTTTCCGCATTATTACGCCTTTTTTCGCGTTATTAAGACTTCACAATGTTTGTAATCTCTACCACCGATACTATCCAGAGAAATTAGTAAAAGAATAAGACAAATCTACACAAACTACTGTAAATGCTGTATATGAGGACTGCATTGCGAGAACCAACCGTAATGCATTTGCGTCCAATGTTGTACATCCACGCAGTCCTATCTGGCGTTGTACTGTTCGCATATAAGTTATAGAAGTTCTAAAGCAGTTTCAATATGGATCCTTCAGCATGAATGCACAGGCGTGTCTCCAACATGTGTACTAATAAGACTAGGGTTCGTTTTCCGGAGAATCCTTTTATTTAACTTTGGCAAAGGAAAAGAAAGTTGGAAAAGTAGAAATTAAAAACATTCATTTTAATTAACGGCTGCTTGCGTCGGGGTTAACAAATATGGGCCGTTCAGTGAGAAAACCAACATTATGGACTCATTTTACAATAATAAACTACATGTACTATTTGTTTACATCTCTTCTTTTAATGTATCGTACCATTCGCGTGCATTACAAAGCATGAATGGAGTGGGCACAACGACTCGGAGACAAGGGAGCGCGAGACGGCTATGGCATTTCCTATTTTTTTAACATGATCTTGATAATTGATCCGATCCACGAGAAAACCAACATTATGGACTCTTTGTAATGTATCGACCCAGATCAGCCTGTGCAATCCACGCAGGCTAATCCGGGCCGACACGTTCCGTCTCAGGGATACAGAGGTATAGAGTAATGATTCCTGAAATAGAAAATCCACAGGAGACGAAAAGTGTCTGTCCGGGTTAGCCTGCGCGGCATGCTTAGGCAGATCCGGGTCGATACTTTACGCAGAGTACACAACGTTGGTTTTTTCGCGGGACACGGCTCATATGTTGTTCCTTTACTAGGTACCGTCGCAGTCCCCAGTTATCTTACCCCGTACCTCTTGAAGACTGTCTGGAAGCCGTAAACCATATCATAGAGCACTCAACTGATCTCGGTATAGACCATTCAAGAATCGCTGTAGCAGGGGACAGCGCCGGTGGAAACTTTGCAGCAGCAGTTTCGTTAAAACTGCGTAACAAGATTAAACTCCAAATACTCCTCGTGCCCGTATTACAGTTCTTCAACTACAACACGTCATCAATTTTCGAAAATCAGAAATACTTCTCGGCAAGTACTAATAACCTGTTCCAGGTTGTCTTCTGGTTAAATTATGTAGGACTTGGCTATGACTATATTTTTGACATCATGGCAAATAGACACATTTCAGGTGACTTACTGACATCAAAATATGCAAAATATGTTGACCAGAATATTTGGATGGATCGTAAATACATATTTACAAAATCTTTGAAAGATATGGAATTTAATGTACGAGAACACGCCGGTGAAATAGAGCTATCCGAGGATTTCATATCGAAAATGACGGACCCCTATGTGTGTCCCCTAATGGCGGATAAGGACCTTTTGGAAGGATTGCCAAGAGCCTATGTGATGACGGCTAAGTACGACATGATAAGAGACGATGGTATTATGTATTATAGGAGACTTAAAGATGCTGGGGTGACCGCACATTATGTTAATTATAACACGTTCCATAATTCTTTGACAATTGTTGATGGCTTGCTGGCACTTGAAGTTTCTAAAGCAATAGTGCATGATATTGTAGGTTACATACAGTTACATTTGTAATGTGAAGTAGATTATAAAACTATATTGAATTAAGACATCAAAATAAATGTATAGCCTCATGGAAAACAAATACTGGGATCAGTCTATATAAGGGTATGCGAAGGAACATTATGATCTTAGTATTCAACTGGAGCAATATATTGAAGGCCGCTAGGAAATATGAAATGTCTTCGTAAATAAAACAAAAGAACATAAATTCGAGTCAAAATAAAGAAACTGCAAATACTTAAAACATGAGTTTTCTCTTTTTCTCAAAATGATATATGCTTGTCATCCTAATTATATCATACTTTGACAAATGTTAAATTGTAGTCCAATATTTATAAATTAGACCAACCTCGAAATATAATATCAGCTGAACAGTTAAATTTCATTGAAATTGTTGTATAATTTTAAACTTAATTTCGAACATAAACTGAACTCTACAACATGTTAATTTATTGTAATTCTTTCCTTTCTTTTTTATAATGAAAATAACAAACTATTCGTGTTTTAAAATTATATTGTGATGAGCGCCCTTGTATCAATGCTGCATAACAATATGCAGATCGCAAGCAAAATGCCTGTAGGGAATCTAATGACACATTTAAAAGTGTCAAGGACGAAATAATTGTGTACGAAAGACCCGATTCGTGAACCATTCTTCTTCGAAGAGTTGTCGTTCTTTACATTCTCTTTATAGGCAGAGGGTGTTCATTCAAAGTCATTTTTCTATTAAAACTAGTTTTATCTCAGTTTGTTCTTTTCTTCATTTGTTTCGAACCAAATAAACATTTTAAATCACCTTTAATTAACTATTTGTACGTACGTGTAAAGAACGGCTCTCTGCAAAGGAGATTGATCTACGCGGTCGGTATTCGCTAGTCACGTGATCAA